>JAEQBH010007537.1:0-109414 GCA_016808115.1 Tetrastigma voinierianum | reverse complement strand
AGTATGTGTCTTTGGGAGAGTTGAACAAGTAGTACTTACGGGTACTTCCTAAGATAAGAATAAGTCTGCATATCTCTCAGAGGTACCTACGTACCCCTAAACAAGTGTAATCTCCGTGAGAGGTTATGTCTATGGTATAAGTATAAGCCAGAAAAACTAAGTACTGTGATATGAGCTCAGAATCCCGCTTCGAGATCTGAACAAGTATAAGATAGATAGAAGTATGAGTATGTGTGATAAGTAATTCGCCTATGTATGTATGTTCAGCATCGTGATACGCAGGAAATATATATAAGTATGTGTCCTATGGGAGGGCAGGCATGTGTCCTACTGAGATAAGTATGGCGGACCCACTGAGATCTGGCTAAGAATAAGTTTGAATACAAGTGTAAGATCCGGCAAGTATGTTTGCTATAAGTATAAGTTCAAGATCAGATACTTTAGATCCTGAATACATAAGTTTGTTATAAGGATAATTATGGCAAAATATGTTATATGAATTCATGAAGATTCTGATATCCACATCGTTAGATGTTTAAGATGATTCAGTATAAATGCATGTGTGTACCAAGATAAGTTATAGATTACGCTTCCCACTAAGCCGAAGCTTAGCATGGGTTTTTAATCCGTGTAGCACAGAAACAGATATTTACATCTTCCGCGATATGTCACAAGACACTAGTAGTTCTCATCATGCAGGTCTCATCAATATGTAATTGAAATGTAAGTTGTTTTTTGGTATATGTATAAGCAAACGGTGATCAAAGATATAGCTAGATAGATATTACGACACCATACTCTGCGGGTAGTTTTTTGTATAGGCGGGAATGATTTGGTTGGTTACGAATTTGCCAGATACCCACGTATGTCTCAGCCTAGAAAAAAAAAAAAACAGTGGAAGAGTTCCAAAGATATATCCAGGTTCAACCCTATTCTGATCCCGCACCCGGCCTCCGACGGAATCTGGTGTACAAAGGGTCAACAACACAAGTTGAATAAGAGACATGCACGGCGATGTAGTTCATAGAAACATTTCCATATGGTTTCGCCCGGGCTACAAACAAGGTAAGGAAAACATCATCACGATGCACTTTCACAGAGGTACGCCCTAATCTCTTTGCATCCCTTTACGCTAAATTTATTAGTTTTGAAAACATTAAATAATTGTATCCTTTGATCAAGATTTTAGTGAAGAATATTGTTGTAAAGGCAACCATGACAAATTCTTTTAGAGTAATAGGGCGTCTTGCTGAAAAATAAGATGCGTACTCTAATCGCTCCATTCGATTTATTAGTGAGGAGTCTCATGGTGAGATTGATGGACATTTTGGGGTAGCCAAGACTTGAGGGTTTCGTGAACATTTTATCGTGGCCACACATGAAGGGGATGTTAAGAGAATTCAGGGGAGGTTTATCACATATCAGTGCAACCTCATGGCTTTTGCATACCACTTCCTATTCTAAGTGAACCCAGTCGATATTTCAATGAACTCGGTAGTCCCCAGACCGGGACGTGGTATGGATTCTATTTTCAGGGTCGCGGGATAGATTTCAAAGATTGCTCATATTTTATCCCATGTCACAAAACTGATGATGTGCCCTGCGTGTTGGCCGAAGTGCGTTCTTGGCGAGGTCAGAGAATGATGTTTCGCATCGCCTTCAGATTTAGATAACGTCACTACGAGTTCCTATCGATGCCATTTGGATTGATCTAATGCCTACCGCGCTCATGGATCACGAATAGGTATTCGCTTGTATTTAGATAAGTTTGTGATCGATTCATCGATGACATTCTAGTGTACTCAAAGGCCCGCAGGAAACATGCAGCATTTCGACAAAGATAAGTAAATTCTTCGAGAGCGCTTATACGCTAAGTTTAGCAAGTGCCAATTTCGCTGGACAAAGTAGCTTTCTCGGGTCGCGTCATTTCGCCAGAAGGTGCTAGTGGATCCTCGAAGATTGAAGCTATAGTAAATCGAAGCGCTTCACGCATCGCTTCAAGTCCACGCTTCTCGATCGATGTGTTGCTGCCAGAAATTGTCGAGGATTTTCAAGATAGCAACCTGGGCTGACCAATCTATTGAAAAAGGATCAGAAATTTGCGTGGTCGTGACACCGCCAAGATAGTTTTGAGGAGCTAAGGCAGATTGACGATGGGCCTGCAGCAGGCCACCGCCATGAAAGACCATGCGGTGTATGCGATGCCCGGCTACTGGCGTTAGGTGTGAATACGCAAGATGTAGAAGATAGCTTATGCTTCCGCCGCTTAAAGAAGCACCAGAGTGGTAACTACCCACCATGATTTGGAACCAGCAGCAAAGGGTTTTCGCTCTAAAGATCCGGGAGACATTATCTATACTAAGGTTTTGATCTGTGCCACGCGCAGGTGATCCCGAATCAACAAAGTTTGTTTCCTATTTTCCTCCTACTGTCAGTAGTAGAACAGCTCACTGCAGCATAGCGGTCTAGGGTCGAACACCTTGATGGGTTTTCATCCCACAAATGATTCGTGATCATGATTCAAAATGGTAGACTTCTTCATTGACTTTTGGATTCGGAAAGTAAAACAGGGAGATTGGTTGTTCACCTGCAATTCAAAACGCTTTAAATTAAAGTGTGAGCCGGTGACTTTGAAGGCTGTCACTAGCTTACAAACAAGAGAAGGTGTCCCTTGCTATTTCCTCGCACAGTGGGCAAATAACTTATAGTCATGCAAATGATCTTTGTTTACTAAACTAACCCTTAAAACACTCCTATTTGAGTCAAACATGTACTCAGCATCTAATGTCTCCAAAAAGATATAAATAAAACATAGCATTGAATTTCATTTCAAGGTCAGAATGACATCTAAAGAAATGTCAAGGCATCTAATTCTAAGAACGCACGACCCAAAGCATGACAAGTATCGACTAAAAGAAACACATTAATGGCATTAAACCCTGCTTTGAAAAAGTTTGGAACCATAAATGCAGTATCTGTTTCATTTAAAACTGAGGACCACCTGCAAACCACCATTAATCAACCTAAGAACCCTCATCTGTTTGAGCTTAACAAACATCCCTTGAGCTCATCCCCAAAGGTGGTGTCGCAAAGAAAGAAAATGTAGAGAAAGAAGAGAGAGAAGAGAGAAAAAAATCGTAAACCTAAAACGAAAGTCGCGTGAATGAATGCTTCGAATGAAAAGTTAGTTACAAAGTTATAAGGTGGCTTATATAGCCATACAAGATGTGTGAAATACCAAAATACCATGAATATGATTACAATGACAAATGGGGTTTATACAAAACGCAGGTCGCTTTTGGATAAAAAAACAAAGAGGGGGGACAATTTCGCTATGCATAGTGAATTTTTATCATATTGAATAAGAGGTGACAAAGTAATTCGCAATTTCTTGGCTATGCACTTTCGCTTATGATAGCGACTCGCAGGATTGCGAAATTTTCGCTATGGTTGCTACCAGAATTTTCGCGAAATTTTCGCAATGCATAATAAAATCCCACTCTCCCTGCAGATCCTCCGCATTCAGTCTTAAACTTCCATTTCCTTCACCTAATGATATTTCTTCAACTCACTACGAAATCACCTAATTCATAATTTAACATAAAGATAAATCGACACCAACTCCTCGGCTGCTTTGAAACACGGCCGAGAGGCTTACAAAACCCGCAAAATTACCAAAACACACACTAAAACAAAATCGTGAGTACTAAACGGACTCGCATGTCAATCGGCTTAATTCATATGATTGGGTGACGCGAAAAGCACTCAAACCTATCTTGGGGTCAGATCAAAATAAGACTGGGGTACTAATCACACCCCCAACCGACACGCTGCTAGTCCTTAGCAATGCTAAAAACAATCAAGGTATGTTGTAAGCTATAAAAAGTGTATGTCATCCAAGTGTATGTGTACAAGTAACGCCTTACCTTCAAAGATGAAATAATTTGGACTCGTATACAAAATACCATCATGAGAGAACAAATGCCAGAGTATGAACAAGTTTTAGTGGCAATATCAATTCAAGAAGTCAACCTACACTTCCACCAAAATCTATGTTTTTATAACCACTTGAAACCAATAAGTTGCAAAGCCTATTCCCTCCCCTAACCAAGTTACTCAAGCCTTTAAACTCATTTAACAATTTAATAGAATCACGCTATATAATTCTTATTTATTTCTTTGATTGTATTGTGGTGCAATGCTAAAAACTCGACTCTCACTAAAGTCCGTGTAACAGGGTCCACATGACTCCCAACCAATTAAGGCTTTAGCATCAAGTCAAAAGGATCACTGACCACAAACCTCTTCAGGCTTCAATTTTGACAATGACTTCTAGAATTTAAACACCTACAACTCGCTTAATCTCTACCATCCACCCGCATAGCGAACACTAAGTCGATGACTCCCAACCATCAAGGTTTAGTGGCACCTGCTTTAAAGGCTTTCACCATACCCTGACCGTGTTCGAAGCCAAGGCAAAGTGTCACGCATTCATTTTCTTCTTTTTCTTCTTTTCTTTTTCTTTTTTCCTTTTTCTTTTCCTTTTTCCTTTGGAAGACTACATTGGTCTTCTTTTGAAACAAAAACCTATTAGGGTCAATAACATCTAAGGGGCCGTTTTGCAAAGTGAAAAGTGGTATATAGCTTCTCAACCTATTGATAAAACTGATGCACTCGTGTGTGATTAGCTAAAGGTGGATGGCAAAGGGTGAATAATACTGAAATCCCAATCGACCAAAACTTAATCATGCATGGAATTGTTCTAACATTATAAAGTATATAAGGCTTCACTTCAACAAGGCAAGAGAAACATGTAAATAGTCACAAACAAATTTCACTTTAACAAGTAAATGAGAGGCTCACAGGTACGTGGAACCAATAAAACTAAATTAAAAAATATGAACATTATTTCTAACACAATATATCCCTGTATGGGAATGAGAAAGCTAGAGGATAGGAGGCAATTCTCCTCAATCACGGCAGAGGGAGAAGGACTGACCCATCTGGTCGAGAGCCGCTGGTAAGGTTAGCTGCATTATAGTCACAACATAAAGAAAACATGCTAATCAACTGTTATTACAAAATTTTCAAGCGAGAAGAATTGAACAACACTAAGTAAATAAATTAGTGGGCTTCTAAGATATCAGAGGAGCCACCCCAAATGTGTGGCCTGTTTAAGGAGGATCCAAAGGAGAATTTCCCCGCTACACTGCCGCACAACATAGGCTTACTCCTCATTCACGAATCTTTAACACCCCATTATCATTCGATCGAGGTCTATCAACCATCGCGTGTGCTTGTCGAATCCATGAATGGGCCCGCCCACGACTGAGTCATCGTGAGTCAGATGGGGTTTGGAATCATACAGAGGACTTCGGGTCCCCTTTTGAAAATCTTAGTTATCATCCGACCAGCGATTTTTCGATCTTTCCTTGCAATGGAGTTCAAGTAGGCATCATTTCGTATTTCTCCAACTCGCTGATCAAGAACCTTTCGATTCTGGCTCGCTTTAAATCCATGTTCAGCTTGATTGCCTACCTTATGCTTTGTACTCGACGACCGAAGGTGGCATGCCTTGTCAAAGACCAACCGATAAGGGGACATTCCAAGAATTGTTTTAGTGCCGCTCAGAGCCCACAAGAATCGCGCTTTATCAATGACTAACTTTCGCTGCTCACCATCTTCATTAGAATGGTCTTAATCTCTCTGTCAAGTTCTACTTGACCACTTGTTCGAGGATGGTAAGGGGTGGCAACTCGTGGTTTCACACCATATTTAGCCGCGATAAAAGGTTTGTTAGCGTAAATGAACCCCATCACTAATACAATGGCTTCGTACTGAACCTAGAAACGATGTTTCGCTTTTAAGAATTTAAGTACCACCCCGTGGTCATCAATTGGCAGATCGCTTCAACCCATTTAGACATAATTTCCACTCCCACCAATATGTATGTATGACCATAAGACGGTGAAAGGTCCATGAAATCAATGCCCCAAACATCAAATAGCCTCGACCAAAATCGGGTTCAGGCACTATATGACTGGGCAGATACTCGAGCCTCCGCATCCGTCACACACTTGGCACATTTGGTGTGCTTCTTAAATGTGGAAGCAGAGAACCCGCATCGCAAAGACTTTCATTGTCGTCAAAGCAAAGTGACCCCATGCACTCTCGTGCGTGGCTTAGAATTCTCGTTGTTCTTCTTCGTGCACACTTCCCGATTATCCGATTCGGCATGCATTTAAACAAGAAGGCTCTTCCTATCATTAGAATGGATCTGCAAAGAAATACTTCATATCCTATTCTTTCCAATCGATGATTTCTTCATATGAGGAAATTGGCGTATGTGAGCATACTGTGTGAGCTTTTCCAGCCGCATTAAAGATTCTTCAGAAATTAATGATGAGCGCTGCGAGTGTCATGGGCTATTGTTAGTCTTGAAAGATATTCGCCACTCACATTTCTAATTTCTCGGTCTTTAATTTGCAAGTTAAATTCTCGTTAAGAACCCATTTGATAAGTTCGCTTCGCATTTTGCTCGGGTCGTGAGATATTTTAAAGCCAATGACTGCAAAATGACTATATCGTACTCCAACCGGGCATGTTCAAATTTGTCTAAGGCGTGGTAACACGCTAATACCTTCTCCTAGTAGTATAGTTCCTTTGTGCCTCATTTAAGGTTTTGCTTGCATAATAGACTGTACGGAGGTCTTCCATCTTCTCTTCGCTGGGCATCGCTTCCACCGCAAGATCACTTGCATCACACACATTACTCAAAAGGCAACCGGCCAATTGGGTGCTCGTGACTATAGCAAAGTGGTCAAATGGGACTTCAGCTCTCAAAGCTTTCCCGGCATTCTTTTCCCGCACAAATTTAGCATCTTCTAGCACTATAAGGCTTAGCAACTCTTCAAAATCCCAATGAATCCCAGAGTCATGGCCAAGGAATCGCTCAATTGTTTTCACATTCATTGAGACTCAGCTTAAAAATAAGTTCAATTACTTTGTCAACTTATCCCCCACTGAAATAACATGCCCTGCAAAGACACTGTCTACCATAAAATGGTACATTTCTCCTAAGTATAACTAAATTTTTTTCAATGCACCTCCACAAGTAGGATAATCCCAAGTGATTGAATATCTTTCAAAATCACCTATAAATGTATATGTCATCCATGTATACTTCCATTATGCGCTCCACCATATCACTAAACATACTAAGCATACATCTCTGAAAGGTGGCAGGGGCGTTGCAAAGACCAAAAGGCATCCTCCCCGTATGCAATGATGCTAAAGGTAGTCTTTTCGATCCTTCCGTGCAATCTCTATTTGAAAGTACCTCAATATCCATCCAAAAAGCAATAACCCTTAAAACTCTCAAGAAGCCGATCAATGAAGGGCGCGGAAATGATCCTTTCTGTTACCATTGAGCCTCCTCAAATCTTATGCATACCCTCCAGATCCGAGAGTGAGCTCTAGCAGACACCTCGCTCTTTCATTTTTATATGGTCACCTGATTTCTGGCACTACCTGAGTCGGGCTTACCCAAGTGCTATCGACATACGGGTAGATGATACCAAACGCAAAGAATTTCTGCGATCAAAGGCGAACTACCTCCCGCAAGTAAGTGAGGATTCAACTCTCCTCGGTGGGCTGCCTACCAATTTTAGATTCTTCTTCTAAGTAAATGTGGTGGGAGGTATTTAGTTTATGCCTTTTAAATCAGAAATTTTCCACCCCAAAGCTTGCTTGTTCCTTTTGAGGAGGTGCAGCAGGTTGTGCTCCTGTGAAGTGGTCAGCAGTGATGATATTACTACTGGGCATTGCTTGTTGTCTTCCAGGAATGCATATTTTAACTCAACTGGTAAGGGTTTGAGCTCTAACTTTTGAGGTTCTTTTGGTTCTCCTCCAATCAGCAGAGGTAGAATTTCTACTTTCTTTTTCCAGTACCCCTGCAATAAGCTCATGCATTAAGGTTCTTGTTGCTCTACAAGGCACTCTGATAACTCCGGGGTTAACACATCTTGCACTTGCTGCTCATTAGCCTGTTTCAAGAATCAGATTCGATACGCAGCATTCTTTCACAATGTCTCTCCACTAGGTACATATGCCTTTTTACTCAAATGGAAGATATTGAGTTCTAAAGTCATATTCTCAAACTGAGAGTTGCATAACCCATTCTAAGCAGCTTATTATGGCATTCATAGCTAAGAATGGGCCTTCCCAATATATGGGAACATGCATCAGTCTCCACTCCGTAACCCATTACAAGTACGACAAAACCATCGGATAGTAGAATTCACCACTCTGTATTAAAAACATCCTCAATGGTCCCTTCGGTATTTTAATAGACCACTTAATTGTAGTGATAGTGTGATGGAAGTGGGTTTCAATTCTCCTGGCCAAGTCAGCTTGTACATGGAATATGGCAGTAAGTGGTTCACTACAGCTCCCAAGTTCATTGCCAGCTTTCACACTAGTGCCTCCCACATTAATCACGAGACTGAAGATAACCTGCCTATTTCAATCGGAGTCTGCACCTAATGATAGCACTTACTTAAGCAGAAGTTAAAATGCCTTTTGCTTCACACTTCAGTTTCTTTACCTATATATATTATAAGTCCTTCATGAATTTTGCATATGTGGGGACTTGTTTAATCATGTCAAGGAGAGGAATGTTAACTTTCACTTGTCGTAAAACCTCTAACATTTCAGTTTGGTTAACGGAATTTTTCTTTTTTCGGAGTGCTTGTGGGAATGGAGGGGGTACACTGGTTCACCTCTTCCTTTGCAGACCGTTCTCCTCACAGATTAGTCAGAGTCGCCTCATAGAGCTTCGGACTCGCCGGTCTCAGCTTTACCACTTCTCAAGGTCACTACTGCCTTGGGGATTTCATCACCTTACATTTAACCAATCGCGTTTCATTTCATGCACTCCCTTCTGATTTTGCAGTGTCTGGGAAAGAGATTTCCCTTTTTCGTAACTCAGAAAGGTCGTCGACAACCTTGAAATCTCGCAGAGTGCATACTATCCACCCTTCTCGCTGGAGCAGCTCGATCGCCTGGCACTTTCTTCTCATTAGTCTGAACATTCAACACCTTATGCTTCCATAAACGTGCTCACCACTTCGGTTAATTCCAGATAATCGCTTCAATGTGGAGAAGAAGGTGAGCTGCCGCCAAGCAGCCGCGGTTTCCCTCAACCGCCGAAGTGCCCTGGCGATATACGCAGGGGTTTTGGCTTCCGGCGAAAGGTTTGATGATTCCTCCAATCAAGTTATGTGTGTTGCTATACGGAGCATTCAGGTGCTGATTTGACTCGCGATATGGCATGTTTTACAAGTTCCCATGGAGGCTTAGGTTTGATCGACAAATAAAACAAGCCGTCGAGATGTCGACAACTTTCCATAGCTTGCACTTCACGAGCCAGCTTCAAATTTCTAACCTTCGTCAAAGTATCATTTTGGCTTATCTCCATATCTTCAAAGTGCATAAATGCCTCCCTTGGTGGGTCGATGGCTTCATTATTTCAGCTTCCTCGATTCGCTCATCCCAAGCCTTAAAGCTTCGCCCACATAATCTAAGAAGTCTATGTTTCATCTGGGTTTTTGCTTAGAAAGTCACCTTATCATTATGGTTTCTAGCAAGCTGCTTCAAATGTGGGCAGGAGACATACCATCATAAAAAATGATTCACTAGCATCCAATGATCAAAACCATGGTGTGGGTACGCATTGATGGTCTCTAGCGAACCTCTCCCAACACCGATAAAATTTCATTGTCATAGGCCGAGTAAGTGTAGATCTGCCTCTTCAAACCGCTGGGTCTTGGCTTGTACTGTAAGAATTTCTTCAAAATTCAGCTTCAAGATCGACCCAATTTAATCGTTTTCTACTTGAATCGGTTTCATATTTTGGCTATCTCTTGAGGGGTTAAATTCCGAATGCCTTCAACTTCAACACCCATATCGGCATACCTTCCTTTAAAAGTTATGCATATCAAAATCCGCAATGTGAGTATGGATTTACCTTCATACCATGAAATGGGAAGCAAAAAGTACCAAATATATCTCATTGCTACCTCTCGCCAGGATTGATGCGTAGTTGAGCACTCACTCGGAGGGGTGTACGTGGGTCCTCATTGATCCGTATGCCGCTGATTCACCGGAGTGCCTTGGCCGACGGTCGCTCCTCGGCGAGGATCCATTTGATCATCAGGCACATCGATTTCACAAATTTTTGCTCAATCAAAAATTCAAACTCGGTAATCTACTCATCCTCTATCCCGCATGATGGCAAACACCAGAATAATAAAATGAGACAAAGCAAAGAACACAAAACGCTTGCTAAAAAGGATCAAGAGTTAGCTAAATAACAACTGGATCGTGAAAATAAGCCAAACAGCGTATCGCGAGTAAAAAAATTTAAAATTCTGCCATAAACTAAATCAAAAGGGTTAAAAAGGTCACCAATACTTCTGTAATGAGGATTACAAGAAGATATCAACTCATCATCTCAGAACGCACCTCATCCCCAAGAACGGGCGCCCATTTGATTCGTACACGGTAGGATTCTAATCAACAAAGTTATTCTCTATTTTCCTCCTACTACCAGAATAATCTACTCCGCAAAGATAGCTGCCTAGGGTCGAACACTGGATGGGTTTTCATCCCATAAAAATGATTCGATCACATCTGAAAATGGTGAGACTTTCTATTTAGACTGGATTCGGGTAAAAACAGGGAGATTTGTATTGTCTAATTGCAACTAAAATGCTTTAAATTAAAGCAGTGAAATGCGACTGGTCACAGTCACTAGTTTGATAAAACGGGGTTATAAAGGTGTCCCTGCCATTTCTCGATAGGCAAATAACTTATAGTCATAGCCAAACCGATCTTTGTTCGCTTAAAACTAACCCTTAAAACAATTTATTCGAAAGTCAAAAACATGTACTAAGCATCTAATGTTCCAAAAGAGTCTAAACATAAAGTGATTTAACCTCATTTCCAGTGGCTCTGGGAATGACATTCAGTTAGAACGTCAATGCATCTACCCTAAGAATGCATCAACCCTAAAGCATGACAAGTATTGACTAAAAGAAACATTAAATGGCATTAAACCCATTAAAAGCTAACAATAAATGCAAAGATTGTTTATTTAAAACTGAGGACCACCTGCAAACCACCATTATCCAATCAAAGTTGAACCTCTCCTCTTCACGCTTTGAGGTTTAATCAAACATCCTGAAATATTATCCGTAAAGCGCCGCAAGCATGCTTCAGAGCGCAAAACGGTAGAAGAAGAGAGAGAAGAGAGAAAACTGTAAACCTAAAAACAAAAGCTGCGTGAATGAATGCTTCGAATGTGTTAGGTTACAAAAGTTGCAGGTGCTTATATATAGCCATACAAGATGTGTGAAATAATTAAAAATACTGCTAATATATGATTACAATGGGGATAAATAGAATTACACAAAACGCAAATGCTGATAAAACAGAGGGGGATACTCTCGCATGATAGTGAATTTCACATCATAGCGAATGTGAGGTACAATAAAAATTCAATTTTCGCTATAATGAGTTCTTATGATATGAATTTTTTCGCTTATGATAGAGAAATTTCGCTTATCATAGCGAAAACCCGTGCATAGCGAAATTTCGCAGGGATTGCGAAATTTTCGCTATGGTTGCGAAATTTTCGCAATCCTTGCGAAATTTTCACAATGCATAGAGAAAATCCTACACTCTCCTGCATCCTCCTGCATTCAATTCAGCCTCCATTTCTTCAATTCCACTTGACATTTCTTCAACCCTACTTTACGAAATCAAGCGAGAATTCATATGAATATAGGCATAACCGGCACTCAACCTCGGGCTGCTTGAAATGATGGTCGAGGCTCACAAAACCCGCAAAATTACCAAAAACACACCAAAACAAAATCGTGAAAATTAAACTGACCCGGCATACGTCAACGGCTTTAATTCATGATTAGTATGCAAAAGCACTCAAACCCATCTTAACAGTGACTGGCCAAAGACTTTGTACTAATCGTTTCATGTGGCTACCGGGATATTCACCGATCATAAGAGCTCATAGATATTTTCACTGTAAAGAGCTTAACTTAAGGCAAAGACCGGTGGTCGAGTTGATGAGTACTGATCCGAGAAGGCTGCAATGTAGTGGCTTCGATGCTTTAAGCCGAAACCAGTTATTCTTATGCTTATCTCAGAGGATGGTATATCTCCCATCGTTGATAGAGTTGAGATCTTCGGGAGTTCGGGCCAGTAGTCGATACAGGACACTATCGCATCATTTTATGTCTGCCCTCTTTCTCGTGGATCGATCAAGGAAGGCCAAGCAGGTTTCGTAGATGATTAAGTCGATAATGAGATTGAGGGTGGTAGGGAAACCGTAGTTCCAGATCGAGATGATGGCAGTAATAGTTGAGGAGTCGAATGTGCGCATCTAAAATAGTGAACTAAAAGGAAACTATGGAAGAGGCTCACTCTTCATGATGTTTATGCAACTCAGAAAGACCAAAATGTACTTCATACTTTAAGGGAGCATTATCAATAAGGGGCATGACATGAAATTGGCAGATTTCGGTAGATCCGATGCCTAACTGTCGCAGTGAAGGCAGAGCACTAAGCTTCAGCAGAGCATGCGCCCCTTCGACCCTTCGTATGGAAGTGGGATAAGATTACTATGGATTTTGTTATCGAGCCTTTCGAGAACTCCTGACAACACGATGCCATACGGGTGATGCGATAGACAAACCAACCGCGATATTTTCCTAGTTAGCAATGAAGACCGCTGACAAGTCGCCCAATTATACGCTGAGGCAGATAGTTAGATTCTATTTCGATACTCTTGCATCGAGACCCCGCATTCACATCCAGATTTTGGTCCGCTTTACATGTGATGCCATGGGGACTGACTTTAGCACAACTTTCATCCTCTCGCATTGATGGTCGTACGAGAACTATTCGATGTTAGAGGATATGCTCGAGCATGCGTGATAGAGTTTAAGGGAAGCCGGATACGATTTATCTCCGATGGAGTTCGCCTTGGCAATTAATGTGCTTATCAATCCAAAGATAGGCATGGCTCCATTTGAAGCATCAGATGGCCTGGTAATGACCTAATATAAAGGCCGGGATGAAGTAGGAGAGAGGAGACTGATAGGTGGCCTAGAGTTGGGGTACATATTACCTTAGATAAGGATCCAGATTTGGCCCGAGATGACTCAAGACAAATGTGATAGACGTAAAATTTATAAGTGACAAACGCCGTAGGGATCTATGGCCAGCTTTGGTTGTGGATATCTTCCTAAAGTTTCCCTTGAAAGGTGTCCTCAGATTCGGGAAGACGCTGGAAAGTCGAGCCTTATAGATGTACATATGAGATCATTACCTTATAATTCAAGAGCATGTGATCAGACCTTCCCTCCGCAGTTGTCTAAGGTTCAGCAATGCTTCCATGTATCCATTCTCCAGCACATTCCATATCCCTCCCATGTCAGATTAGCCTGCTGAACTAAAGGATAATTTGACCTATAGCTTGTTGTGCCAATGTATAGTGATCGCAGAGAGGCGTATTTTATGAAATCAGCCATTCCTTGAATAAAGTTTTTGATGGGAACTCATGGGATTAAAGAGGCCACTGGGAGCTCGAGGCTCAAATGCGCAAATAATATCCCCGCTTGTTTCAGATTAAGGTATCCCTTTATGTTAGTTTGGCTCATTTCAGTGACGAAACGTCAAAGATGTGAGGGATTTGTAATGCCCCTGGTCTTGAGAGGGTGTACTTTGTGGTGAACTCGTAGGGTCGCATATGTACACCAAGGGCTTCCTTAATTTCAGATCTCTGGATAACTAAATCCTGACCGCCAAGAACATCTCGCCGAAATCTAGTAACCCGCAGTCATTTAATTCGAGACAATGAACATTTTCATTAATTTATAGGTGATAAGTTGCTTCAGATTCGTGACTTAGATTTTAATTTAAAATCTCGCTGTCAGAAATAATCGAGTTAAGTTCATTAAAATAAATTGAACTCGAAAAGAATAAAAATTTTGGAGCAAAAACGGACCCGTATGAGGTAATATAAACTAGGTATCCAACACACAGTTGGGCTAATACACTAAAAAAGATAAAAATAAAAAGGGACGGACGAACAAAGAGACGACGGCGTGAGGTGAGAGAGAGTTTTTTTTTTTTCTTCTCTTCGCTTTTTTTTAAGATTTACGAAAATTGGACTATAGATTTTTATCAGAGTAGAAGGTAAAGTTGGTCTACGCGACGAGAGCTACGCATAGGTACCAAAAGCTAAAGATTTCACAACTCCAAGTAGGGAGAGAATTTTCTATTTGAGTTATTTTGCATTTAAAGCGCAACGTAATGACTTGAAATTTTCTTACAGTTATGAAAAGTTTGTAAACTGGCCCAAAATTTTCAACGAGTTTGCTGAATTTTTAAGAATTCGGACTGTTCGCCTAGTCATTTAATTTCGGATCAAGTTTTTGATAACAGGTCAAATTTCAGATTTATTTGGACAGTCCTAACATAAATTTTAAATATTGGGTGTTTTAATCTACGTAAGTCCTTCAGAGGCCTTAATTTAACCATATATGTTTGTCACAGCATTCGTGCCTAAGTATAATTTCAAAATTTAATCAGAAGACCAAGTAAAATTGCTCATTGGTGATGATATCGTAAGGCCTAATACATCAATAAAGATAGTGGTCTTTTGAAAAAGCTTGCTACAACTGATACGCTTTTATGGCATTTCATGTGTGCGGCATTTTTACTAATTTCATCTCATATTATCGGCGTCCTCATTCGAATGTGACTAGCACGTAAAGTTTTGCTAGAATCGGTTCGCTTCGATATAGTCGCCGAGCCCTTATGTTTTATGGTTAAACGTTTAATCGAAAGTAAGATTTTCGTGAATTTTGTATGAATTGCGTAGGCGATTGAAAGACAATGCATTTGTACACTCAGCGTGGCTTGATGTGAATTTGAAAGAAAAAAGGTGAGTACTCAAAATCGTTTTCAAAACGAAGTGTTTTAAATTACAAGTTTGTAAAGTGCTTTGAAAATATACAATTAAAATATTTTTTACCTCCACTTGTTATACTCAGTTAAAAATTTCAATTTCAAGATTTTAAGTTAAAACAAGCTTTGGCTCTGCTGAAAACCCCGATGGGCATAACTAGTTTCCTGGCCGGGAGCGTAGATCTCTGATGGCGCATGGCAAAGGCTGACACATGATCAACTATCACCGTCGGCACGTGCGTTGGGAGATAAGATATTTATATAAAGGAGTCTTCTACACATTCGCATATAAATAGTTACGCCGACATAGTATATGGTGATGAGGTGTTGGTTCGGTAGTTCAACAACGCGGTTTTGGTTTCGAGGTTCCATATGCTTATAGAGATCCGCCGGTTCACACCGACCATATTAGATGGGCAAGATTCCGTTGTTCACTACCGATGCCGTGCTCCGGCGGGCCCGTGGCATCGCACGCCTAGTATTTCATAAATGGGCCACAGCCGTTTATCGATTTACGATAGCGACTTTCGATATTAATCCACTCATCAAGCTGTAATTTTCGTAAATTGTTTTCATAGAAAAATCGCTTATTTTATCATAAACAGCTTTACAACCATTTCAGTATGTACGTATTATATCGTGGGAGGTGCCATACGTTAAACAACAACATTTGAACTTATAGTACTCGCGAGCCCGTCGCTCACAAAAGTCGCTTTTAATAATTTTAAAGGCAGTGCCGTTCTAAAAGACCTTCCAGATCCTTCAAATGACGCCGTGGTTGTATTACATATAAGATAAGGTGTAATGTAAATTTATAAAGTTAAATGTGACATTTTGTATATGTAAATTTCTTTGTAAAATATGCATGCATGGTTTTGAAAAACAAAGTTGCGATGAAATTATGTTAGATTGATTCTTATCTTATATTTCATGAGGACCCAGGTCCTTATGGTTGTAGTTGGATTTGTTGGAAAATATTGGGAGTATTTTTATTCATGTGATTTTGTATTTCTAAGCTCAATCAGCACCAAGTATGCCGTCTATTCGTTAAATCTAAAGGTAAAGATTTAATAGAAAAGTGAAAAATATAACTCATGTTTTCCAAAGACAAGCCATAGCTTTAACTGGCCAGTTTCATATAACTGTCACAGCTTCACTGGAGGTTATCGCGTGAGGTTGTTTCTGGCATTCCTGTCAATAGAAGGGGGTCTCGCCACATAGCTAGTGAATGGAAAGGATCATTAAATCCCACTTGGCCCATGATTACCAGCTAGAACCATGATTCAAAGAAGCCTTAATTTTTCAATTCGAGATGCCTCATGAAGAAGTTGTGTGTCAACTCCAAAGATAAACAAAGACTATCTACATCATCAAAGAACTAAATTCCTTGAGAAGAGCCAAGGTTGACTTCAAGTGGATTGCCGCTTTATTTTGGAGCCGATTCGTGTTGATTTGTTCTTGATTTGGTGCTAATTTAGAGCTGATTTGTTGCTTATTTGGTCCTGATTTGCTGTTGATTTACTGCTTATTTGATTACCAAGTCTTGTTCTATAAATTATCTACTTCTATGTGGATGTATAGGGTGTAACAGTTTAGGAATACAGTTAGTGTCCTTTTCTTGTGTCAATGGTATTTTCTTTCCTTTTGTAGCCGACTTTGTTTTGTTCTTTCATATTTCGCCTATTTATAAAGGCAGCATATCCCTGCTTTTCTAGAGATTATGTTTTAACAAAAAATGAGATAAATTTCTTGGTTCTGTTAACTCGAACTTCTTATCAATATTCTGCCAAGATTCATCAAATACTTTCTTCTATTAATCTGATCTCCATCACTGACACGACGTTTCCTATATTACAAGTTATTGCTTTATTATGCTTAATCTAGTCGGCGCCATCCATCCAAGCCAAGAATCGAAGGATTAGGAGTGATTTTTTCCAGATTAATTCTGACTTACTTCAGTCTTATCATAAATTGGCATGGTTCATATAAAAAAGCTTGTAAGAAAAATATGTAAACAATTTAGTATCATATGCGAACATATTAGATGTTCAAAAAGACAGTTACAACTTTAAAATACATGTGCTTGATTTAAAGAGTTTTATGCAAATATGGTATAGACAAATAGTTCAAGGATGAAAATCGAGTTATTTGAGACCGGATGAATTGACAAGACGAATAATAAGCTGAATACGAGAGAATGATCCTAGTGACCGTGGACACATTTACTTAAATTAATAATGCTTAAAGGAATTGATGATAGACTTAAGATTTTAATATTCCACGTGAGGATTAGTGGACTAGGACTTCCTTAGAAAGTCCATTCTATAAAGATTTAGAGACAAAATAAAATATAGGATGCTTTTGCCTGATTCACACGAAAAATATGGCAGCACTTTTATATAACACATGAAAGAAAGATCCTCCAAGAAAAAGAGAATTAAGACAATATAGAAGAGATATATACAATTGCTTTGAGTTTTATATATATGTCCCACTTGTTTAATTTTTATTTGCTCTAAGACGCACCCATACTTTTATTTTTAATAAATTTCAACTATATCCCTAACATTTGAAACGACAAACACCATAAACATTTCAAATATCGCTGTATAATTTTATCTTATCAAGACTTTTAACTAGAAACCTAAGTTCACTTAAGCAAAGAAGTAAACGCCAAAATATCTTAAGATCCAAAAAGCTAAAAAATGTGCTGATACAGCAAAGAAACTCTTGTTACTTACACTTTATCCCCGAATATAGAAGACAATATTGGCTCATAACTAATGAGATATAGAGAAAACAGTTGGGAGGAGACAAAATGGGGCATGGCCTCGAGATGGGAGCTGGATTCAAGGATGAAGCAGCAACTCATCACAATAAAGACAGTAAGGACAGTGTCATAATATGCACACAGTGGAGTTTAGTTGTGAGAATTTAATTCATGACACAGAACTGATCAGGAAACACCAATAAAAAGTCATGACTCAAGACAAAAACAGAAAGTTGACCAGTGAAAGGGAAAGCGGGTGCGGTGCGAGTGAGGCAATAGCTTTGCCAATGGGTAGGTGCCCCAATTCACAAATTTTTAAAATTTATTTTCCTTATGTTGAAGAGACTTAAATGAGTACTATCCTTTCTTTAAAAATCCATCCGTACTTTACCATTATGTTACGGCTCTCGTTTATTTATTTTTTATATATATTCATTTTCATTATTACGATTAGAAAATCTCTCAAATTCATATTTAATATTAATTCTTTTTTATAAAGAATATTTTATAAGATAATTCATAGTTATTATATTATCAGACATATATTTTATAAAGAGGTTAAAAGTTTTTGCGATATTCGTATAAATATTATAGTTATAAGAGAAAAGATGTATAGATTCGATATACGTAACGTAAAGAAGCTTTTATAAGATAATTCTCTCTCAATATTACGAAAGATCATAAGTGTGCTTACGATTTATTATTTTTCCTAATCGTCGTAATATTTTGATATTCTAATCTTCGTTGCTTTCGTTAATATCAAATATTCTCTTATTCAGACATAGATAATTTGGCCAACTACATTAAAACCTCTCAAGATTTTTATAATGATTTTCTTATCTTATGTTCTTGAATCTGATCTTCCGCATTAAAGCCTTCTACGATTATAACAAATTACTCCTTGCCAATTTGTCTCACCTCACCTTAACTTAACTTTCCTTCTTACGCTTCCACTTCAACCTTTAACATTTCAGCTGTAACTCGTCAATAATCTCATTTATTAATATTTTACAAACTTATCCCTAAATGGGGCTATACCCCCAACAAATCAACCTGCCCCAATTCTCAAATTTTTGTTGTTAAGAGTAATGATTTTTTGAGGTTAAAGATAGTAGATGACTCCAAAATAGTAATAGATTACTTTAATAGATGGATCAGCATCCCTTACTCTATTAGGTTATGCATAAAAAATATCCGAAAGTTCTTTTTTAGATCGTAATGTACATGATTGTTATCTTTATAGAAAACTAAATAGAACTATAAATTATTTAGCCAAGAGGAATTGATATTATAGATTCAAGAATTTGACAATCAAATTCCCAAAAGATGTTGCATATATAAGCTTTGAAGATTATTAAGGGTCTCTATCCAATCACATTTATAAGATTACAATTTTATAATTTTCTTTCATAAAAAAATAAAAAGAAAGAGGTTTTGCTGCAAAGGAATAGCATGGGCAGGAGAGGAGAAGCCATGACAAGTGTGGGCAGGTAACATTTGATGGGAAGAGGAATGGGGTTGGTCATGAAGAATAGTACGATCACTCATATTTGGGTATTGGTTAGTGGCTGGCCCTCATCCATTAGCCCAATCTGTATGAATATCCAAGCTCATACATACAAAGGCACGAAATGTTAGAATGCCGGGGAATGCTGAATGCGTTGATGGTCCTCTGCCCTGCCACTTAGACTAAATAATGATCAAGGAATGGCCAACATCACACTGTCTCGCCTCCATGATGCTCACCACTGATAGAGTCCACCCACCCCCCTGATATACTTATTAGAATGAGCCCTCCACAATGGGTGTTCCATCAATATAGATGATTCGATTCAGAGGTCAACTCAATGTGTCGATGTAGTCCCCCAAACATTCATGAACAGAGAGAGATCAAGGAGAGAAATCCTTCTGTTTTCATTAAAGAAACTGTGGGGTTTTGCCCGGATGGTCCATGTTGACAAGGACTTCCAAGATATAATCAAGTAGTACAATGATGAAGGAACTTTAACTTACTCTATTCTATTGTACAATACCCTGATGGGTAGTTGAATTGGTGTAACGTACCGGGTAGGTTATCCAACGATAACTAATTCAAGTTCTCTTAAGTAATTAATCAGAGATTTATTTGATTATTAATTTTAGAATCCCGTGAGTTTAATCAAGATGCATATAAACAGACTGGAAAAACCACTATTACAAGGTTTAGGGGGGAGTATGGCCCCTCAGGCAGAGGCCATTGTAGAGAGTGGTCCATGCAGAAGGTGGGTTTTCCACCATTGAACATATTCTGAATATTATTAAAAGGGCCATGCATGACAAGGATTGAAGCTTCCATGCATGGATTTGGACATCAGCCTCCCTCCACAACACCACACAGGTCTATAGCCCAAACCATTAGTGGTGGATTTTTTTTTTTCTAGTTTATTGATTGTGTGGGAGGTAGTGATTTTTTTATTTCTAAACTTTGACAACCTGCGCCCATCTCCATGTTGGTCCATTTCAACAAGAAGGCAGTGAAAGGTTTGTAAAGATATTAGATATAGAAAGAAATAGAAGGGCATGAAATATATATATATATATATATATATATATATATATATATATATATATATATATACTTTATGATTTAGTACTTGCAGAATTTAAAGTTTAATTTGAAATGAATAATATTTCTGGAAGAAGAGGATTTATGAGTTAGGCTGAAATTTTTGTATTTTTAGCTAACGAGTTTGTACAGCCTAAATCGGCTGATGAAAACAAACCCGCCACTCATTGAGCCGTTTCCATATTTAACGGTTCTCTAGCTAACCTCAGCTTCTGCCCCCAACCCGAGCCTATACAAGTTTGTATCAGAATCAATCCTGCTCTCACCATACTTTTAACTTTTTGTAATCAATCCACAACAAATACATCACTGGGGCTTTAAATAATTTTCTAAAGCGATTTGTTTTAATTACTGACGAAATCGATGCCAAAGTCATAGCTTGCCACTTCCTTCCAACATTTGTTTCTTTTCGATTACGCAGAATTCCACCGAAACAACTCAGAACCGAAAAATTGCGAAATAGAATTAAAACAAGTAGATGCTTTCGCTGCATAGTAAAGTAAATAAGATAACTTAAATCATCGGGAATGTTAATGACGGCTTTAATCAATATCAACAGAAATAATATATCAACAAGATCCGCTGTTGAAACTCATTAAGAACAATTAAACTATTTGAAAATATATCAAGAAAATATTGTTAGCCACTTAATTCCTCCCACTACCAAGATGCCAGACGATTAATTTCAAGTAAGCTTCACCACTAATGATCGATTCAGACCCGCCTACCACGAACCGCCACAAATTTTCATACTCCAAGAAATTTACTCCGCGCAGATCTCCACATGTTACACTCAATTGTGTTCGTAGTCCCAGATATGCCTACCTGTTTCTCTATGAAACCCCACCCCACGATCACCTCGATGCCTTTACCCATACCCCACGCCTGGGGAGCAAATGTTGAGTCCAAAGACAAGATCCGTGCGCCCCAATACCCCAAGATTCAGATCGATCCTCGGCTCATCGCGCCGAATTGATCAGACGTTGGTCCGCGTGATTTGCCCTCAATGCTACTCAAGACGGTGAACCCAGCCTGCTCACGCCACCGCCTATGGGCCTACGTGGTTTCAATACCTCATATTTAGACCCACCAGACATCAGATCGGACCCTATCGCACTGTACGGCCATACCAACATCCTACGTTCCTTCCCGACGCCCTTTGGTCAAGACTTTCTTCACGCCATCCACACCGACATACCGTCGCCAACACTACTATCGGTACCATTTCCGCCATCGAAAGCAGATTCCAGATTCCAGATAGCCTCTAAACGACGCTGCGGATTCGCTTCGAGCTCTACTGCCTTCGCCTCGCTCCTTAACTGGGCCTATGAGGATTCACGGATTTGCCATCCATATCGACCGGATTTGTGAGCTCGAGGATCCATTACATCGACATCCGACACACGACCTGTATATTTCACTTCCCACGCCCCCAGCCAGACGCACCTACGGGCATCAGATCCCCGCGTACTGAGACCGAGGCTTTAAGCCTCACCCAGCGTTGATCTGATGGTCCCAATTTCCAGACGAGCCGAGCTTTTTCGATCGAGCCCGGTACTGTACCTTCAGCAAGTTCTCAAATTTATCAGCCTAAGGCTCAAGCTCGACTCGCTTAGCCTCACGAGTCGAGCCCGAGTCGTGAGCTTTTCGAGTCAGCCTGAGCCGAGCCCGTAGCAAACTTGGTTGCTACTGTACCCCATCGTAAGACTCACTGCCCAGAGCCTGTAGTGAAGATATATTAGGCAATTGCTGCAGACTATTTGCAAGAAGGAGGCATGTTACAGAAAAGTTTATTATACTGCAAGTAGGTAAATTTTTCATTTTCTTTCACTTACCTTTGTCACAAGAATGGATTAAGTAGTCTTAACTGGCCCTTGTCGGACTTAAGTGATAAAGGTGGATGTCGCATGTGGATGCCTCACGCCGAATCCTTATGTTAACATAATACTATAATTTACAAACGACGAATAAAGAGATAGATTTAAAAAATGGTCTTAATTGAATAATGCATTGTATGTGGAAATATTAGACATTGATTTATCTTTTATATTTCGCTTTGACAAATTCAAAGCCACAGTGGTCCATGAAGAGTACACACCTTACATTTATGTGTGTATTCTCCATCATCTCTTCTTTCCCCTTATTAGAAGTCAATAATTCCAAGAATGTAGAGCATAAATAAATGGGGTCAAAATTGACATTGTTTTGAAACTAGTTATGTTTGGTTTTCAAAAAAAAAATGCAAGGAAACATACAAGAAAAAGAAAATAGAAGAAAAAGAAGTGAAAGAAAATTGAAACAAATCGATAAATTATTTTATATACTACCATAAACTCATCTTATTTATTTGTCTTCAACTATATGAAAATTTAATGATTTTAAAATATATATATTTGTAGTTAATTTTAATCATATTACATTTTCTTTCATATTTTTCATATTGAAATAAGATAAAAAAAATGATAATAATTCAATCATATATTGTCCTATCCCACTAATCAAAGCAACCATACCTTAAAGAATCGAAAACAGCGCTAAACATGTCCTAGCAACTAAGATGAGAATTAAAACACGATTCTCATTTTAATGGCAACAAGCAAAGTGTGATTGCAACATTGTAATTCAGGTTGACAAAATTTAAGATATCCTATTTTAAGAGGCCTAACTTAAATGGTAAAAATGTGGGAAAGAGATAGAGATGTGTTTAAATCTTAAGAATATGTTACCTTTATATCAAATTATAGTATTTTGTTCTTAAAATTATTCGAGTCATTCATCTGTTTTCCATTCCACCATTTTACCATTTAAAAGTATTTCTATGACATATATAATAAGATTATTGAATATTTCTATATATATATATATATATATATATATATATATATATATAATTGGTTATTTTTATTAATTTTTAAAAAAATTTGTCTTTTCATTTTTCTTAAAATTTTTATGGAATCAAATAGACCTTGAAGTTCAGTATAACATTAAGTCTTTTTCTTTATTATTCTCACAGTAGCTGACTCTTTGGATCTAAACTCAAAGTGGATAGAGTTAAAATTCCTAATCCTGCTATGCTTTTTTAGGTTTCGACTTTTCTTACCCCCAAGATAACCTTATCATCGGCCTCCAGTAAAATATATATATATATATATATATATATATATATATATATATATATATATATATATATATATATATATATAATTGGTTATTTTTTCTAAATTTTATGGGAATTAAATATGACCTTGAAGTTCAGCATAACATGGAAAGTCTTTTCTTTATTATTCTCACAGTAGCTGACTTTTGGATTCAAACTTCAAAGTGATGAATTAAAATTCCCAACCGCTATGCTTTTAGGTTTCGACTTTTCACTCCCTAAGATAACTTATCATCAATCATATAGCAACAGATCCACCAAAGGCAAGTCAAAAAAAAAAAAAAAGAAGAAGCCCATTATAGGTTTTGATTTTTGGACATAAGCAACCAATTTTTCCGGTCATCATCATCTACGTATTTGTTGTGACATGTGACTCGCATTGAGGTTAGAAAGATTCAGCAAATGCCTTTGCTTAGGCATTTATTTTTCATGCATAATCTCTTTTGTTAGGAGGGTGAAATAACATGTTAGGGGTTCGCCCCCGCAATTCAGTACAATATATTTAGGGTATAGAGATATTTTTATAATTTAGTCATACTCTGTATATTATAAATAATTCCTCCTAATTTCTAATATGGAAGTTTTTGCCCACTGCTCCTACTGAGAGAGACATCGGAATCATATAAACTCTGTATAGATATTTTTCTTGCTTTTCTCCGATTCTTATCATCATTGTTGCACGATTCACAACAACTAGTATCAGAGCGTAGGCTACGATGGCTGCGATCTCCCCTGTGAACATAGTGAAGTTCGATGGATCTAGGAACTTCGGATTGTGGTAGAGGAGGGTTAAAGATGTGTTTGTGCAGCAAGGTTAGGTAAAGGTGTTGAGTGGAAAACAACCTGAATGAATGAATGTCACGAATTTGAAGGATTCGAAAACAAGGGCTACGTCGACTGTCAGTGTGACGCCCCAACCCAGGGGTCCGATTGACAACCCGTCAACCTGCGAAATATTCGTGGGGCGCCTGATGATCCGGCAGTCTGGCGCCGGGCCAATCTCATTTTACGTGGACTCGTTTTGGCATTTTTCTTACAAACATACAACTTCCATATTATTGCACAAGAGTTTGATGTACAACTCTTTACAAACCAAAATATATCGTATCAGACGTCCCAATATATTTTATGCCATAGTGTTCAAGGCCACAACCTAACCCTTCATACTAAGGCCTCAAGGAGCTTCTCGCCCTCTCGCAATGGAAGGGTGATCCCACGACAAATGAAGAAAGCCTAAGATATATATCCTACAGGCTACTCCTCACCTAAGTACATGCAATGCCACATAATAATCACACACTTTAAATGCCTACATGTCATGAATAAGATGGCTCAATCAAGTGACCCAATTCCGAAACATCACTGGACTCCCTCACACATGGGAGAAACAAGTGTGAAAACCGTCAAGGATTTCCGTCCACCTTTTCCAAAACAAATATTTTTGCTCTTATTTGTTTATTGGACAAATGAGATATAGCGTGATACCTTCGACGCAGATTGGCCGGGCTTCCGAGAAGTACTCGTGATGCACCCTCCAAAACACAGATTTTTATGTACCATCGAACCCCAAACACATGGTCGACATTTCATGCACTTACACTCCATGTCATGTGATGCCATCGCGGCAAGCAAATGCAATGCAAGTGTCATGCATGTCATTTCATGCTACATGTGACGCTACAGTCACATGCAAATATTATAAATCATACATTACATGTTATGCCAAGTGAATAAATTATGTTTAATGGTTACAATTATTTTTTCCTTTTATCCACATATATCATATACTTGACATATTAACATATTATTCAATTTTACAGAATAATACATTAGTTATTCTGGCCATAAATCCGCCATATTTGGCCTTTGAAAAATCTAGACTTGATTCAAATTTAGCGGTCAATATTACACAAAAATTAACACGCAATTTCGTCAAAGTTATAATAAACTCGAGCAATTCCGATACAACCCTGCTTCAAAATGGTTCAAACCATAGCGACCGTTTCTCAGCAGTTCAGACCTGGTGCCCACTATTTAGGCCCATGGTTTGGCTGAGAACTTCATCTTATTAAATTCTAGACTCAACGAGCTTTCTGTAGAGTCCAAGAACGCGCAAATCGGAATCTGGGGAGAAAGTTATGGTCGCTTAGTCAAGGGCCGCGATTCAAGAAGGGTGTGAAATTCGCATTCCCGCTTCCATTCTCGCTCTATTTGCCGGGCCCGGATGTCGCGGCTAGGCCTTGATGGTCTCGGGAACTCATATACTCGGTCCATGACCGTCCCACAATCGAAAACAAACTACACAATGAAATAATTTGCTCCGAAGTGAGGCGAAATCATTATGCCCTTACACGACCCCTAAGCATGAAATGAACCGAAGTAGGAGGAAACCTACCTCTTGGAGCTTCGGTGAAACCCCCTGCTTTTGGTACCTACGTGTAGCTGTCATCGTGTAGACGAACTTTGCTTCTCGGTCCATTTTAACACCGAAATCTGAGGAGAGCAATTTCACCCTCCTCCCTTTCTCCTCCTTTTCCTTTTCTTTCTTTTTCTTTTCTTTCCTTTTCTTTCTCCTTCCTTCTTTCCGCTCTTCTCCTTTTAGAACTGATCAAGTATTTTTCTTTTAGAATTCTTTCTCTTCTTTTTTTCTTTCTTCCTCTATCGAACTGATTTTTTTTTCCTCCTTCCCAATTTAAATTGCGTTACTCGTTTTTTGTGGAGGTGACACATGGCTTCCACAGGTCACCACACTCCATTCATGCCTACATCTAGGTGTGATATGTCACCCATGCACTAAGCTTGGCGGCACATGCCACTGTTCTTCATGATGCCATGGCATGCCACGTCACCATGTCATTAGTCCGTTTCGCTTCGAAATACGTGAAATTCCGACCTTCTCGAAATCCAACACAATTCACGCCATCCAGATTTCGTGAGACGATCCAATCTAAGATCTGCTTCGTCATTCGAGGTTTGTTCGCACCCCAGATCGTAGTGACAATTTACCGTTTCGTGAAAAAATTCAAAATTTATCCGAGCTTTCACAATCAGGATGTGCATGACCTATGAGGTGATGTACCATGTCATGGATGAGGAATCTTCGGCAACAACTGGCCAAGTCGATAGTCGATAAGATGTCAACACACTGAATGCTTATTCCAAGAAGAAGTTGTATGGTCTAAAGATGGCAGCGGGGTTAGCACTAGATCAATACATAAACGTTTAATCAGATCATTAGTGATCTGAATTGAGTTAATGTGAAGTTCGAAGAGGAAGAAATGACATTGATTTTACTGAATTCTCTACTTGAGTCTTACGACAATCTGGTTACCACTCTGATGTGGGGCAAAGAAACCCTAGAATTAGAGGAGATCATGGTAAGTTTCACTATTCTTTAATCAAATAAGAAACCAAAGGATGGGAGTTCATAGGGTAAAGTGGTCAGGTTAAGGTAACAAGAGTTTTGGAGAAACAAGTCTCAAAGTAAGTCGAGTAGAAACAAATCTTGATCCAAACCAAGGAGAAGGAAGGATATTCAATGTTACAAGTGAGAAAAATATAAAACGAATGTCTAGAATGGAAGAAACAGGAACACAATTAAAAATAGAGAGGGCTCATCAAAGTCTCGCGAATGTAATAGAAGAAGGAAACTTGTGAGATTATGATGGTGATAAGCTTCGCTTCATCTAGTCTAGATCATTTAACGGATTCTCGATTATGGATTCAACATGTTCTTATCATATGAGATGCCCCCAATAAAGATTGGTTCGACACTTACAGTTAGTAAATTCGTTCCGCTTTTGATGGGTAATGATGTCATGCGTGTATTGTCGAACGGGAACACTGTGAGTTAAGATGTTTGATGGTGTCATTAGAATGTTGTGTGATCCTAACTTGAGGAAGAGTCTGATTTCATTGGGAACTCTATAAGGTAATGGTTTAACTATGAATCGCCAATGGAGTAATTAAGGTGAGAAAAGGTGTCTTGGCAATGATGAAGGGGTTGAAGTTGACAAGGAAAATCTACAAACTGATAGGTACCGCAATTATAGGTGGAGCTACAATCGTAGAGCCTGAGTTAGACAATACAACCTTGTGGCATGTACGGTTAGGGCATATGGGTGAGCGTGGAATGATGGACCTTCATAAGAGAAAACTATTGAAGGGTATCAAAACATGCCAGCTTGAGTTATGCAAATATTGCGTTTTTGGGAAACAAAATAAGGTGCAATTTCAAGATACCACACACAGACAAAGGGATTCTTGACATGTCATACATAATGCGCAGTGACTAGAATAGACAACATCTTTAGGAAGCAATGTATATTTTGTGAGTTTCATTAATCACTACCCACAAAAATTTGGGTGTACATCATGGGGCATAAGTCAGAAACATTTTCCAAATTCAAGTCAGGACCTAAGGAAAACCAACAGGAGGAAGATCAAAATGCCTTAGCAATATATACAAAGTACACAGACTCAAGATTCACTGGGAGTCAGGTTGAGTGACGGGATTAAGAGAGGCAGACTTCATAGTCCGAAAGACACCACATCAAAATGGTGTGGCAGAGAGGATGAATAGATCTATAACTGAAAGAGCTCGGTGTATCGCGGCTGAATGAATGGCTAGAAAAGAAGCTTTGGCCAGAGGTAGTGAGTATAGCCTCTACTACCAAGGTTGGTCACCATGGCAACATTATACGGAAAGCGCATGCAGGTATGGATAGTAATGAGGTAGACTACCAAGTTAAGATTGTTCGAATGTCCGTACTATGCAATATGATCATCGAGAGGAGGAGCATTCTGCCTCAGATGTTATGTCTAGATAATGCATTTTTCTGAGATATCAAAAAGAGGTAAAAGGATTCAAGTTGTCGAATCCAAAGGCAAACAAGGTGGTGATCAATAGAGATGTGATTTTTTTATGAGAAAGTCATGTTACAAAATACTTAAAAAGAAGAGAAGTAGGCTCCGGAAAATCATTATAGTAATATATGTGGTACATGAGTTGTGAGACCTAATAATGCAAAAAGGATGATACCTGTAATGCAAAGAGCTAGTACAAAAGATCAACAACCCTATAGCATAGCTAATAAAGTGCAGGCTGCCATTACCTATCAAGTCGCCACAGGTATGGTTCTTGAGGATTTGGCTCTTGCGATTAATCACTAGTAGTGATCCTACTAACTTCAAAGATAAGAGTACAGCCAAGAGAAAGGAAGTCGGATGGCAAGGTGAGAGGAGATACAATCTCTCGTGATAAGAACCAAACATGGAGTTAATGGAACCCTAAAGGGAAAAGAGCTATAGTATATGGGTGTACAAGAAGAAAGAAGCGGTTTCAGAAAAGGAGGGTGAAAATTTCAAGGCTCGCCTAGTAGCAAGGGGTTACCACAAAAGCATGGGGTTGACTATGATGAGATTTTTTCCCCCGTGGTCAGACATACCCCTATTAAGACAATGTTGAGTTTGGTAGCGTATTTTGATATGGAGTTAGAGCAGATGGATGTAAAGATAACTTTCCTTTCCGCGATGAGTTGAGAGATCACCACATGGTATGCCTAAGGGTTCACTCAACATGGACAGAATACTTGGTTTAAAATTAAAGAAATCATCTATATGGGTCAAAATGGGGCCAAGACAATGGTACAAGATATTGACTTCTATATAACTGAATCGTTACAAAAGATGAGATGACTGCCTGTGTTTATAGAGTCTTGATGATGGTTCATCTATTTTGCTATTGCTTTATGTGGATGATATGTTGATTGTTGTAAAGAGTATGAGTAAGGTTAACAAATTGAAGATCTTGTTGAGCAAAGAATTTGACATGAAGATTTAAAAGTGCCAAGAAGACTGCAGAGAAAGAGCCTGAGGATTATGGGTTGCCCCTGAGTGGCAGCTAGACGTTGTCGGGAGAGGTTCAACATGGAGAATGCAAAACCAAGAAGGCACTTTCATAACCATTTTAGATTATCTACTACACAAGGCCCAAAGATAGATGATGATGCATGTGACATGTCAAAGGTCCCATATGCAAGTGCACAGGTGCTCATGCATGCCAGGTCAGATACCGATTCGACACATGTTGTTAGTGCGGTAAGCAAGTTTCTATCGAATCCACAACGATCGCATTGGGATGCAATCAAGTGGATCTTCAGATACTTGAGGGGGACTATAGACTATGGCATCATGTTTAGTAAACGGTAGAGTGTTCCTTTAGTTGTGGGATATGTAGATGTGGATTATGCAAGGGATTTGGATGAAATGAGGTCTACCACAAGTTACATGTTCACTCCTGGCAGATGGCCTATTCTACCACTGAGTTAGAGCATATGGCAGTAGTTGAAACTGCCAAGGAAGCATTATGGCTCGTGTGATCGTCAAGGAGCCATGGCAGATTCAACTGAAAGTGGTATCATGCAGTTTACTCAAAACATATAGATGTGAGATTTCACAAGATCAGGGATTTGGTCTCTTATGGCGAGTTATTGCTTGAGAAGATTCATATTTATGAGAATGCAGTAGATATGTTGACAAAGCTTGTTACCACAAAAAAGTTCAAGCATTGCTTGGACTTGATTAATATCTCTAGATGTTAAATGAGAGATGCCCTAACCTATTGCCCTAGGTGGAATCTTCAAGCCGTGGTTGGTTTTCTTCAAAGAGGTGGATATTTGCCAAGGTGAAGATTGTTATAACATGTGGCTCATATTGAGGATAGAAGGGTTGGGATTTGCTTGACCAAAGTGGAACGAAGATATTTGTCCTTCATGCATAACCTCTTTTATTAGGAGGTGAAATAACAAGTTAGGGGTTTGCCCCCGTGGTATGGTACGATATATTTAGGATATAGGGGTATTTTTATAATTTAGTCATATTCAGGGTTATTATAAATATTCTCCTATGTAACCCTATTTTGAAATAAGGAAAGCTTCAAGCCAGCTATTCCTTATGATATGGCTATATATCACGAACCATACCACAGCTGTTTTCTTTCTCCTAATCTTGTCACACATATTGGGAATGATTCACAATAGTATTTAAATTTGAGAAATTAGATTAAAAAGAAAAAATTCAAAAGTTATTTACAAAACTACCCTTGTAACTTTAAAAATGTCACCCTTTTAAACAAAATGTGAAGATAAATCTCTTATATGATAACTATGGATATTTTGTCCCATCCCACATTATACATCTCTCTCCTCGAGGGCATTTTTATTCAAAATGACATCTTTTTATATCTATTTTTCGATTTAAAAAAAGGCTAATTTTACAATTAAGGTTTGGATTTGTCCATTTTAAACTGATATACCATGAATTTTTCCATATTTTAAGCATGTGACCTGGTAGATATTCTAATTCCCTAATATACCTCACATTTAAATACGCACATATGACTGAAATAAACCTATTAAGTATGTAGATTATTATATGACAGACTCCTCTATAATACCATTATTCATCAAATATAAAAAGAATATTATATTTATATCAAAGGTGACAGAATATTTTATTTTGAATAAGGAATATTTTTCTTAAGCTGTTAAAGATAGTTATTAAGTAGTAGACTTTTCATCAAAAATATATTAAAGAAGACAAAACCACATGGGCAAACTTTATCATTACATGAATAAAGAAATACATGTTCACATGTTAAATATTTTAAAGAAAATATTTTTGAAACCTGCACACACTAGGATAAATTTTAAATTTAACAGTGTAGTTTAATGATCTGACCAAGGTGAGTAATACTATAGTACAATCAAGAAGGACAAATCGATACTCAATACAAATCTGATGTAAGGAGAGAGAGAGAGAGAGAGAGAGAGAGGAGAGAGAGAGCAGCAAAGAAGTTTGCCAATATGGGCTAATAAATACTGCTTCTTTTCCCCAATATTTTGTCACATACACCAGTGAAATCCAGCCAAGGTTGATGGAAAATGTCCACACCACCCTAAGGAGGATCTTATAAAAACTCTCACATTGAGGGGGAATATGGTAGTATGACTCAATGTAAAGAGCTGTCTTATCACTGTATAATCATATAACAACCCAAAAGTTTTTTGTAGATTATTTTGGTTCCACTATGTCTCCCAACAATCAGAGGACTTATAGTATGTATAAAACAAAACACAACACAACACAACAAATGGATATCTTCTATATGGAAATGGTGCTTTATCTAAGTTTGTGCGCCCACATATGGATATCTATTTAACTTTGATAAAGGGTGGGTAGCTACTAGCCATGTGTCTGTGCTGGTTTTGATTTTATTTGAGAAAGAAACAAGAGAAGAGGAGCTTTAGGAAGGATATGTGATGGCATCAAGAAAGAGACTTGTGGTGTATATGACATACAGAGAAGGGACGGACTTGAATCTACAGATAACGCTGTCCACCACCTGTTTCTTAACAGGGGAAACATAACGGCCTCAGCGCCTCTAGCTGACAGGGTATATATATATATATATATATATATATATATATTTCAAGAAATATAAGAAACATGTTTTATTAATCGGAGTGAATAGAACAATATAGTGTCACTAACTATATACGCGTACATAAAAGAAACAAATCAAGTACAAAACTGAAAGAAAAATATTATACAAGAACGGAAGGGAATAAATAAAAAAATATTCTAAGAATATCTTATGATTCTCAACATAAATATACTTGTTAGAGCTATTCTAACAACTTAAGACTAAAGAGCTATTCTAATTGTTAGACTTGTATTCCTAATCTGATATGCAATCAATCCAAAAAAGAGAGGAAAAAGGGGGGAAGGCATCTGATGCACTATAACCTTATATAAAATCACAGAAGAAAGAAACATCACAAGGCAAAATGAAAGGAAATATCTTGTAAGCCAAGCATGGAGGAAGGAGTACTCATTTGTAATTCAACACACACTAAGGAAAAGGAAAATCATGTTATCTGATATATGGCATAAGATAGAAATTGACAGAAGAAGAATAGCAATATCATCTGCTAATTATATCTTACAGATTGTGATTAGGGTTCAGCGCCAAAGTTTGCTTGAGGGACTAGAAATATTGCAACAAGAGATGTGAAAATCAATGGCAATATCATATGCTAATTATATCTTGTTGATTTATTGCTGTTTTTTGGGCTGGTGACTTTAGCAACAGATGAGACCTCTTACAGATTGTGATAAGGGAATTTGGCACCTCAGTTTAGTTTAGAGTAGAAACATTGCAACAGAAAAATAAATACAGTATTCAAGAACCCGTCTACAGATAAAGACATCTAGAAGGTGAAATTGGATGTGAAAAAGCAAACATGTATTTATTTTGTAGATCTTTATCCAAGAATCATGCCATATTTCACCACACCATCACATATGTGAGCAGTTTTCTGAGAGACTCTGTCATGTTTTGCCTTCTGCATCTTTGGTACATCAATTTCCATAACATCACGAAAAGCATTTGAACCTTCTTGCAGCTCATCCAAACTGAAAGATACAAACATTAGACTCTATAATACATAATCTTAAATATGAAGATGCTTAAATTAGGAATCAGGTAAGCCATTCCTCATTTTTACCAGCATTTGATTCAAGAGAGAAGAGGCAAACCTTTTGGTTCATGAACAGCAGTAGATTTACACAGCGAGTTAACACATTTCAAGGTTTAGAAAATATGCAGTATTACTAACACCTACACCATTATTAAAAGTAAGTATGTCATCATAAAAATTAGCAAGAAAGAGTAAAAAGAAAAGGGAAAAAGAAAAATCAAGAACAAAATTGAGTGCCAAAAGGCAATGAATTCTAGGGAAAAAAATTTGCATCCTTAATTTATGATCTTAAGATAAATTTTGGGGCTTATTCTTTTCTGATCGATATAGAAAGACATTGGGTAATATAGAACGGGATGATTCTAACATTGATTTGCACATGCTGAAACATGTTGTATGCAGTTTGAGATTTTTCAGATTTATTTCTCCAGTTCTGATACACACATTTAACTGCATGAAATCAGATGAAAGAAATCATACAATTATTATTATGGTGGAGCAAAACTTTACTGATGTACAGCAGAAAACTCCTACCGAAGGGGTCAAAGAGTGATCTGATAATTTATGATCAAAGAGAAACTATGGGCTACAAGGACTACAACATTAGAAAGGAACTTCAGTAACCTTAAAAGAACCTCAATCAAATCCCCAGAATGAACTGATAATTTATAATCTCTTCTAGTAACCTGGTATCAAGAAAAAATTGGGGTTTTGCTAATAAATTCCATGCCTTAAGAGAAAATGCCAGACTTATTATACCAGCATTAGATCTATGATATTAGATAAGTTGGTAAAAAATTTGCTAGGTTTTCTTGATACAGATAAATGTAAGGGTGCAGAAAGACCAAGCAAAGTCTAGGCACCCTGTTATTTGAATTTCTTTAACTAAACCCATTGGTTTACTAAAGTCAGGTCCATCTCAGAAGTCTATTAGACTCCCAACTTTCTTTTTGTACGTTTTCATTAAAAGCTCAGAGTGTAATTATTCTTTTTTTTTTTTTTGGTGCAAGAGGTTTTGTGGTACTGGAGTGTGATAAATGCTAATCTTACGATTCTGCTGGTTAGTTTTTTAAATTTAAGAACAATAAAATATTTGCATATTCATTGTAAGATCTAGAATAGGTTTTGCACTTGGTCGTTCCTTCTGCCTGTTAAGGCAGGCCCAACTCTCCAAGCTTGAGCCCAAACATTGGTCCACACACAAAATAAAACCCAAACTTGATCCAATATAATGACCAAATCATGGGCCAGCCCACCCTTTCGAATAATTATGTTCACGCAGTCAATCAAGAGGAGAAGGAAAGGGGTTTTGATGTCAGAATCCTGTACTGTTGAATATACTATCAGATGTCTTAGATATGATCAACCATCCCTTTCTTCCCAAAAGGTTTCCAACAACTTTAAAAGAAAAAGAAGCAAATACCTACTGCTTCATTTTTTGTTGGTGGAATTATGTTAAACATTGTATTCAGCCTTCTTGTTCCATCAAGTCACAATCTAGGTATCATTTGGGAAAATGCCAAAACTGGTTAGTTAGCAGTATAGTATATCTAAAATATCCATAGATGTTTTCTGCTTCTCGAGGCCTCACAATCTAGTTATAAAGCTCTTTCTGGCTAATACAGATATAAGGTATCATAGAGATATAAGAGCTGCAAATGGAATATATTGTGTTTCAGTTTTAGTGAAGAGCCGAACAATAGGGTTCATACAACATGTGAATCTTCTTTTACAGGGATGAGTTTTTCCAGTGATACTACCAAAGAAAGTTTTGTTATAATCAGGAAGCTATGAATATTGTCACTACCTGACATTTCATGAGAGCATAAAACCTATTATCACCTTCTAAAAAACAAAGTAATGAAGAAACTCATTATCATTTGTTATTTGGGTTATGTATGTTTATGCACAATATATGTACTGGAGTTAGAAGGATTCCAAAGACTTGGGGTGTCAATATTTGTAAAGATTTCTAGCCATCATTTTTTTTTTTTTTTGATAAGTACTAGCCATCAGTTGCTTTTATTTTAATAAGCATTTCTAGCCATCATTTGAACTGGATTTCTAATTTTTCTTTTCTCATTCTCTTTCACTTTCTTCTCTGTCATGATTGACAGGAGCATAAGGCTTATTTTTCATGTTTTGGACCCAAACCAGCTCTCTAAACAATATCCTCTCTACATCTATCCTTCAGAAATCACTAGGCGCATTAACGGTCTCTTTTCTTCTAAATAGCCGACGCAATGGAGTTGTTTATCACTACATTAAAATTATAGAAGAAAATGACTGTCTTTGTCTTTGTTCGTTGGACAACCTAATTTCGTTTTCCTTTTCCTGTCTTTCTGAGAGGGGTAGGGCACAGAGTGTTTCAAACCAGGAAATTCTAAGATATATTTTTATAGAAGTTTCACTGAAGGTTCAACCTTATGTGTCTACAACCAACCATAGTGAAAAAGATATTGTGAAATGAGAGAAGAAAAGAAAGTTTTTCTTTATTGAATGAGTAAATTACATAGTATAGAGACACCTATATATACACATCAAGAAGGCATAAAAAGGAAACAAATAAAGTACAAAAAAATGAAAAGAAAAGAATTATATGCAAATAAGGAGAAAAAACCAAAAGAATATCCATTATTCTCAACACCCCTAAGCTTGAAAGATATGGTAGCCATATATGCACCAAGTCATACAAATATAATCGAATCCTTGGACTGTGAGACTCAGAAAATGTCCCGCTAGTTTGGTCACCGAGTCGATGAAACTATGAGTCATGCATCCTTTAAGGCAATCTTCTCTCAAATGAAGTGACAATCCACTTCAATATGTTTGGTCCTCCCATCAAAAAGACTGGTCGAGGCAATATGTGTGGTCATTGGGTTATCACACACAAGGCCATTTGTTCATCCTTTCCAAATCTTAGAAGCCTCTCAAGGTTGTCTGAGCCTAAGGAGTTCATAAGTTACAAAGTCATAGCTCGATACTTAGATCTCGAATCAGGATCCGACCACTACATCCTCGCTTTCTTACTCTTCAGATATTGGGTTACCTCCAATAAATACACACATCCCGTGTTTTAGCCACCGCTTCCACGAGCGAGCTTGCTTAGTCTCAGACATAATATCCAACAATTTGGATATGACCTTTGTTTTTATATAACACCCCCTGGTCCGGTGTTCTTTTGATATAACGGAGGATATGGATCACAACATCCCAATGATTATCATACAGGATCGGCAGGAACCGACTAACTACGTTTCAATGAATGAAATGTCCGGTTCAGATCATGAGGTAGCTCAACCTCCTACTACTGCCGATATCTCCCTAGATCTCGTAGAGGCCTCCCTGCCCAGTACAAGTCGAATCTGATCCACAGAAAGAGCCATAAGTTTATAAATGAAGGGCTAATTTCCACCAATATATCCAAGACATACTTCCTTCTGGAGACATAACCACACCGAATGAGACCGAATATTCAATCTCGCAGTTATTTCTAAGCTTTCCCAAGTCTTGTTTGACAAAGTAATAAGAGACGCGCTTTAAGTTTCCATCATTAACTTCGATCACCGTCTCATATAGTAACAATGTCAGCCCCATATAAACAATCGATAGATGACTCTCCTGGAGTGACTATGATAGAAGATAGAGTGATCTGATGTACTCCAAGTCATACCAAACTCCTATACCACGGAATTAAAGCGGCCAGACCAGGCTCAAGGGAATTGCTTTAAGCCATATAAGGAACAACATAACTTGCATACTAAACCAAGACTCCCCCTGAGCAACAAATCCAGGTGGTTGCTCCATATATACCTCATCGACAAGGTCGCCATGGAGAAATGCATTCGATATGTCCAACTCGATACAGGCCAAGATCTCATAGCAAATTTATAAAGAAGAGAAGACGACTAAACCATCTCTGCAACAGAAAAGGTCATAAGAATGAGCTGTATATATCTGAGTATACCCCTTGACAACTAAACGAGCTTTAAGATGGTCCACTCCGCCATCCGACAACCAATAGGAGACTAACCAGCAGGTAAGGTGACTAGGTCTCACGTACAAGAGAAAATGCGTGATAAATGAGTTTCTTCAAAATCTGTATGTTTTCCAAATTTGATGAGAGAGGGCCTCATGCATAGTTTCCAGAAGAGAACAAAAAGACAACAGTGGAAATAAAATCTACACATATGGAAGATAAGTGATAAGCCAAGAAATTATAACAGATGGGGTTATGAGAAGAACAAGTACCTTTCCGAACGACAATGGGAAGATCACCAGAGACTTACAAGACCTAAGATCTGTGGGAGGAGGGCCACAGAGATGAATCAGCCAGAGTTTGTCAAGACGCTGGTGATGGGCATAAACTTGCAATAGTCGAAAGGAAAGAAATGAGGCAAATGAGGTATCCGAACAGCATAAAAAGGTAGAGATATGACACGGAACCGTAGCCGGGTGGATAGAGCATAGAAGAGGTCTCAAAAAATGTAACATCAGCGGAGACAAAGAATTAATATGTATCAGGAGAGTAGCAACAATATCCTCGTTGAAGCCAGGAATAACCCAAGAAGACACACTTCATGGCTTTGGTTGAGAGCGTGTCTTGTCTAGGAGAAATAATATGACAAACAAACACACCAAGACACAAGTGGGGAAGCAAAGAGAGGCTGGTTTGGGAAAGAATGGAATAAGGGATTTGATCATGTAAGATGGATGACGAATGATCAAATAACAAGCAGCTAAGGTAGCATCCTCCCAAAAACATTGAGGAACCTTATGGTGGAGTAGGAGAGTGTGAGCGGTTTCAACCAAATGATCTAAGCCAGACTAAATTAACTGGCATTCCGTTGAGGAGGTAAGTGCAAAAGGACGCAACAAAGAATCCTGGTGACGACAAAAGATGAGAGCTGTCCAGAAAAATATTCCTCGACATTATCACTTTATAGACACAAATTGAAGTATTAAACTGAATTCGAACTTTAGCATGGAACTTCTGGAAAATAGATAGAATAACTTAGCTCGAGTTTTCATTAAAAATACCAAGGCTAACGAGAATGTTAATCTATAAAAGTAGAACTGCCAACGGAACCCCGCAAGGTAGACTCACCCTTGTAAGGAGCCCCAAACACTAACGCGACAAGTTCTTCAAAAAGAAGATTGCTCGTTGATTCAGCGCTGGGAATGGGACATTTGGTGCATGTTTACTAAGCCAATACGATCTACACTCAATCGAGGGACAAACGAAAAACGAGGAACCATTATCCGAAACTTGAAATATTCAGATGACCACCACGACTATAAATAAGGAGGAGTATCCATGCAAAGTGCAAGCGTGGAAGATGAAGGCGAAGTTGAAGGAAAGAAAGCCTGGAACTTACGCCCTATGCCAACCGTTTCTCCCCATACTCAGCTTCGTACAGGATTTAATTATCGAAAAGGTTATCAAACAATTAAGGTCGCGAGTCAATTTACTGATAGAAATCATATTAAAAGGAGGATCATGAACATAAAGGACAAAAGTAATGGGTATGGAAGGAAGAGGACTTGTCGAACCGATTCCTTTAGTCATGGTTTGAGATCCATTAGCTGGGGCACCACAAAGGTGATGTAATAAGAATCTAGTTAGTATCCTATTACCATAATACGAATGAGTCTTAATCGCGAATCAAGGGTCCATATGAATGTGAAAGGCAAGCAAAGGCATTACCGGTTTGCACAACATATGAAATGGATGCAGATTTGGCTGCCTGGGTGAGGTGGAGGTACTCTTTATGCTCGTGGGGCATAAGAATAACCCCTAGAGGTGTGAACGAGTCTTTCGTCGCCATAGAAGTGAAAAACCAACTCAAATGAAGAAATACGCATTAATAGATCTACAAGGCCCTCAAGGTGAGAAGGTGTCAGAGGCGTGGCCCCTAAAACAGAAGAGTAATCCTAAACAAAGGGTCGACTTACACAAAAAGGTCAGAAACCACTTCTGGCAGAGGTCTTTAATGGGAGAAGCAAACAGTTATAGTAGATCAAGACATGAGTTTAGTGGCGTCGACACCCAAAAATCGGTCATGTGCCTTCACATGTCGACGCACACGAGACAAAGAATGAAGATTCCAAAGAAGGCAGGGGTCACCCACCGGATTCGGGGTCATCGAAAGTCGTTTGAATTTTAGTCGACAAAATAATATCAGATCCCAATGCGGTCGTTTCCCAGATGATTCGGGACTGATTGATGTAACGAGCTAGCGAAAGATTCGTTAGGATGGTACGATCCATGAAAGATTCCGCCAGGTTGCTCTTCTATTAAATCAACTCCAACAACCCATCTAATGGTCGAATCTCCCTCCAATCACATCAATCCCGTTGCAAATCATCTCAGAGACTTCTGATGCCTTCAAATATATTCTTTGTCGCCGACTAAATTTTCTCTGTGACCCAACCGGGTAGTGACTACCCCACTAGATCATCTGAGTCATTTCCCATGGAAGAATCTTCAGTATTCCCCACGCACATCCAGACTCGCACTCTCTCTCACGCACCGGCGAGTGAGGGCGCATGGCTCACTTTTCCGGCGCCGGCTTGTACCACCCGCCTCATTCAATAAAGAAAACTCAATAGATATAACTCTAAAAATGGATATAGATGGTAACTTCAGTACTTCTATTTCTGGGGGTATAAATGAGAGAATGTTAAACTCGAGGAAAAGTGGGAAACACCTAAAGCCAAAGTTTATAAGGTTGATAGAAAATGTTAGGCAATGAAAAACCAATATGTCCGCAAAATTAACCCAATCAAAATGAGGATGTGGAATATATGTTACATGGAAGCTTCAGAATATATTAGGTATCTATGTCACGGTGAATGACATGGCAACATAAGCATCGAATGTGTCCCAAGGCACATAGAATTGAATGTTCATCCAAAAAGGCAATATCCAACAAAAGAATGTAGAGAAATTTTCTATTAGTTATAGGCTCGGGTTAGGTAATCTTTTTCATCTCGCTGCCAGACATGTATTTCATAAAATTTAAGGACCATGTCAGAAGGTTCACTTATATACTTCAATAATTCATCTACATCCTAAGCATAGTTATTTGATGCATGGGCGAACTGGCGATAAAAGTTCTCGGCCTCGAGACGCAGCTTAACTTCGAGGTCACGGGTTTGTTAAGTGAGGCGACCATATGTCAATATACGCAGATTCTTGCGATGGTTGTTTCCTCCTATTTTACATGACTTTCTCACAATTTCGCTATTTTAGTTGATTTTCGTTTTCTCCATTCTCTATACGATTATACAATACGAGGTTGCAGCTTCTTTTTTAGAGTTGAAACCAATGTTTTACGCAGTCATAGCGCGAGGCGAGCTTTCATGTCTGTGAGGCGAGGCGTAAGCCTTTTGTGATCACATTATATAATTAATAAATGTTTTATAATATATTAAAAAAGATTTAATAAAAAATAGTATAATTGAAAACAATATATTAAAAACAATATATTTAATAAAAATAATAAAATATAAATGAAATTTTAGGAATATATAATTAATATCCATTTTTTCTAACTTATAATAAGATAATTTATGTTAATAATTTATTTCAAATAATTTATTTGAATGATTATAATATAAAAATTAAAATAAATTATAATTTTCGAAATATGGATAAAACGTTAATATCTGTTTTGAAATAATCATTTTTAAAAGAATTTTCCTATATAATTTTCCAATATCAAATATTTTTATTTAATAAAATAATTTATTATTATGGTTTTTAAAACTATTTTTAAACAAGTTACCAAAAAAATATTATAGAATTTGTCCAATATAAAAATAGAATTATCTAATATGAAAATAGAATTACCCAATGCATTCGATAAAAGATACAATTATCTAATATAAAAATAATTTATTTTTTTTAAAAAAAGGCCTTTTGTTAAGGCTCTCATGCTTGGGCCCCAAGGCATAGTCGTCCCCAACACCTTTTAAAACAATGGTTGAAACATTGCAGAAATGGGGCTAGAGGGGTCAGAATCCCGAAAAATCAAGATCTGGTAATAAACGACGCTGTTAGCCCGGGTCCAAATGTTGTCGCTGTGCACCGCAGTTTTTAGATTTCAAACCCAAAGTACAACTCAAAATAATAGAAATGGTGGATTACCACTACTTTCCTTTTCTATGTTGATTAATGGAAGTTCTAAGGCTTCTTCCAAAAGCTCTAAAGGTCTTAGGTAAGGGATTCGCTCCGTATCTCAGACATGGTATGGAAGTCTTCTCTATCATGGTGGACAAAGTAGCATAAGAAGGTTTTCTATCTGGCAAGATTGTATAATGTAGAAGGGGAAAGGTACAATATCACCATCATTGCAGATGATACACTGGTTTTCTCGTATGACTCCAAGGATCAATGGCCCATCTTAGTCGGATCTTATTTGTGTTTCAAGCCCTTTTAAGGTCAAAATTAATCCTGGAGCAAAAGCCTCAGCTCTGAAGGTGGGGAACATGGATGGGGCTGAGGTTCAAGTTATGGAATTGTCAGAGTGGCAAGAAAACTACCAATAACTTTATTTAGCCACTGTTGGGATGCAACTCGACCTGCCTGGGACAGATGCTGAAGAGAGTGGTCTGCAAGCATAATATCTGGAAGAGGCAAAAGATATTTCAAAAGGGAAGGCTCACACTATAAAAGCATTCTATCAAACCTGCCCAGTATTTATAACACTAGCGTCCTTATATACTTCCAAAGGGCAAAAGGATGTCACAATGGAGAAGATCCAAAGAGATTTCTTTGTGGGGTGGGAACTGATAAGAAAATTCTCTCAAGTAGCTAGAACATCGCAGTACCTTCGCAGTGAAGGGCGGTAAGCACGCTACCTCTATCAGAATGGTGGCCTTGTTTGAGTAAATGGGCATGGAGATCGTACCGAGGAGCACTCCATTTGGAATAAACAGTAATCAGTTTCTAAATACAAAATGAGAAGGAGGCTAGTTCACAAAATTCAAGAGATGAGGGTGGGCTCTGAAGTAGAGATAGGGGTGAGACCAAGCAAACAAGGATTGGGTTTTTCATCTCGGGAATGGTAGGAAGAATTTGTTTAAGGAGGATTGTTGGTGGGGAGGGTGCTCAGGTGAAGTGTTCTAACTCATGCTAATTCAAGATATCCAAAAGGAGCAAGGGTCATTATATTCGATAATCAGAGAGGAGCTCTGAACCCTAATTTTATAAGACCCTAAACGACAAGTCGATGAGGTTTAGCGCTTTTTAAGCCTACTGTATGACAGAAATTATACAGAGGAGAAAGATATACTTTTCAGAAAGGGACAGGTGTAAAGTAATATCAAGGCCAATGGTTCTTCGAGGATAATTCTGCATGACTACTCAAATATGCTTTAAAAACAAATGTGGTGCCTCTGTAAAGTGTTTTTGTGTGGGAAGCCTTGGTAGGGGAGTGCTTACAACGATGAACCCAAAAGAGGGGCTTTCAAACACAGCGTGATGTCTCTCAGGTGTGAAGTTGATTTAGGAGCCAAACCATCCCGAATTCACTTACCTAGGCTCTGAGGCCTGGGAGGCTCCACGCTTAGATCCTAGTTATTCCTAAGTCCATTCTACTGCATAGATCCGTTGGCCTGGTCCTGTGTTCCCTTATCAAAGCAGGCCAGAAAGCCGTGGAGGGCAACGTAACACCCAGAATTGCTTAGGTATGTTAGGGAAAATAATAGCTGATAGGAATTTGTATATGATAAGTACTTTAAAATAATAAATTATAGAATGGTGTAAGTATAAACATGAAATGAATAATGATATGAAAAGAGGTATAAATTGAAATAAAATAGTGATAACGGTTAACAAAGAGATAAATAAATAAAATAGGCAACAGATATGAAAGAGGTATAATGACAAATCATAATATAGATCAAATTAATTTAATTTACACGAAAGAGAAATATCAATCATAATGTAAAAATTAATGGAAAGAGTGTGAAAAAGGTAACTTTAATAGATACACCTCGTATAAATCGAGTAAGAAAAGAAAATCATTTATTCTTCTTCAATTTCTCTCCAATGAGTGTAGAATTCCGCAGGACGATCGCTTGACAGCAAGCTTCAAGAACAAATTTCTGTAAGATCTTCTTACTTTATTTTTTTTGAATGACGTATTCTTTAATTTTCTTTCATTTTCTTTAATAACTCTATGTTCAAATTTAGATTTATTCTGCTCTTTAAAAATAAATAAATAAATAAATAAAATAAGAATCAGTGTGTTTATTAAATTACTAAAGATGGTGAATTAAAAAAAATATTTAAGAACAATTTTTGGAAAGAAAATAATGATAAACAAATAATAAATTTGAAAAGGCCGACTTTGTATAATATATGTATTTGATAAGTATTTAAATATATATGTATTTTCGCAAGTAAATATTTATTAATGATCAGATTTTATTAGATATGAATATGATTAGAATAATTATTGTTAATATAGAAAGAATATATATATTGATAAGATCATAAAATAAATAAATTATTAAAATAAATCCAAATAGAACATGAAGTTTTATAAATTGTAAACTACCTAATTCAAATAGTTATTCAATAATAATATACCAAATAACAAAATAATATAATTGTTAAGAATATCAAATTATGAAGTTTAAGACAATAAAGAATGATTTATACTTTCCTTATTATTTTATGAGAAATATTTCATCGAGACGAAATTCTTCGGATTGTTCTTAGCTTTATGAGTAATTCTTCGAGGTATGATTCAATACTTTTTCTGTAATATTATTTTAGATATACATTTGGTGTAAAATGATAATAACGCAGTATCCTTAAAAATAAAATCGTTTGCTTTTACTTCATTTGGGATGGATGAAAATCGTTTGAAACTAATTATATAGGTAACTGCTTTATATAAAAATATTTATTTTATTTATTAATCCATGATCTCTTCAAGAAAAAGTAGTTTCTATGATCAGACTTTTCGAGATTTGTTTCTGTTTAAGAAAAGAAAACGTGAGATATGATGTTTCGTAATTTGAAATTTTCGAATTTAAATATTTGACTCCTGCTACTTACCAGCCAACAGAAATAATAATAGTCGACACTATTCGCCCCGTCAACGGACATAATAGTCGATAATTTTGATTTCTGCTCTTGTCAACTAGGATATTGTCGACTACTGGGAATGTAATTGATTTGAACCCACCCCAGGTTTGGGCTGAGGTTACGTAGTATTTAGTAGTGTTCGTTACATTCACCTTAAAGAATAATTTTATGGCTTAAATACCCATTTGAAAGTCTCTACATAATCGGCACCATTATTAGAGTTTCAAGAATCACAGAGAAAATATATTTTGTTTATTTGATTTTGAATTTACACGAAAAGTTCTAATCAAATTATAATAAACTATTGGATCAGATTGAATAACAACCTGACTAAAATTCGGATATGAGAATGTTTTAAGCATATTTTGTTAATTAACTTATTTTTAATCTAAAAAGTTTTGATGAAAACATTCCTATTTGTTAGTAATATCAAAAAATTTCGACCATGAATTGTAGATAGTATTTCCTTATCGAGCTTCTTTAGCTCACTCCCCATTCGCATATATTTTCAGTACTTTTAGTTTCCGCTAAGTATAATGCTGTAGGTCAGATTCACACATTAGGGATTTGATTAGAACTTTATGTCGACTATGTTGAACTCATAAGTTCATGTTTATGTGAAATGTCAGTTTAAAGTTAATTGAGAAAAGTCACTGATAAGACATTCTTTATATTAAGATAAAATGATTGAGAGATCTCAAATATTGTTAGATTCTAATAATTTATATGATATGCATAATTGAGATTCGAATATTTGTATAATTTTATCTAAGATGAAATTTTGAACAGAATTTATGAATTTATGTCATGATTTACTCAAACAGCGCTTCTGTATTTCTTGACAAACCAGCTGATAAGGAAGGTTAGTGTCGCTTCACACTTCAAACCCAAGCGTCAAGGTCGAGGGTGTGAATTGATAAACATGCCCCTGTGGTTATTTGGCGTGACACAACGCCTCATGTCTTATCTAGGCAATTCAAGGAAATTGTATATTTTCTATAATATGCACTTCCTTCTGTACTTAAATCCTCTTTGTAAGCATGCTCACATTATGGCCTGCTCCAGGTAGAGAGGATGCCCCGTCGTGATTCTTTTCGTATTCTCAGCATTTACAATGTGCGGAGCGCTTGCCTCATTGCGCGCAAATTTCCCAGATACTTCCAGCAGGCCACGGGGTCTGCCCTCGTTTTTCATAATATACTTTATTTATTTATTGTAGAAAGCAAGACAAAGAATTCCGGCGAATTTGGTTTTCCATTGATACATTGTGAATATATATATATACAAAAGTCAATATAACCTTCCTAATAGATTACAACTCTAGAAGACAAGTTTTCTAATAGATTACAACTCAAGGCGTAAAGTAGATATACGTTATAACACTCCCCCAAGCTAAGATGTATATTAATCACGTCCAACTTTGCAGATAGTAACTAACCCTGTCCCCATTTAGAGCCTTACAAGATATCACCAATTGTTCTCCACTTCACTTATCCTATAGAAATCTAAGCTAGTTTCAGATTTTCACGAACGAATGACAATTTCATCTCAATATACTTAGTTTGTTCACGGAATACTGATTAAACTCACATGAAGGGCAACTTGGTTTGTCACACTAGAGTTTCTTCGGCTTGACCGTGTCTAATGCCACTTCCATCAAGAGTTGACAAGGTTTGGCGTACCACATACAGACCGCGTCATCGCTCTACATTTAGATTCCCCACACTGGGGACGAGACAACACTGCTTTACTCTCTCCATAAGCACTAGATTCCTCCAACAAAGCATACATGCAGAATCTGTAGCTGACCTCATTCTCCTTAGATCATGACCAATCAATATCCGTGAAACAATCAAGTCTATTATAACACAGTTCTTCAAGTAACATAGAATATGTTCCCATACCACCCAACGACTAACCGGCTTGAGAAGATACGCATCGCTTACAAATAACCATCGGTTTGTTAAATATCAAGACAAGTGACTATAAGGTAATTCAGCTTCGCAACTAGTCTTTATATTCCCAGATCCTCAATGTTTTCATTTTCTAGAAAGGTGCACGCCAACCATGAGAACTCGTATAGTTTTATCCCAACTTTCCCCAAATTCCTACAATAGATCACACATATTTCCATCGATAAGAAGATTCCATGTTTCGCTTTCCAGATAAACTAATGCCCAAGAAGTATCTTAACATCCTTAAATCATTTGTATAGAATTGGCTCTGAAGAAAGGACTTAAGAGATGAGATACCTTTAGAATTACTCCCAATGATAACAATATCATCCACATACACTATCAACAGAATGATACCTGAACTGGAATTCCTTAGAAGACTAAGGCTGCCTGGGATGCATTTTCCGCATGCCAACCTCAACGACTCGCTAAATTTACCAAACCGACGACGCGAATTTATTTCAAACCATACAAAGACTTCGAATACGACAATCCTCCCTATCTCCCTAAGCAACAAACCCTGAGGTTGTCTATGGCAGCACTTCCTCCTAAGGTCACATAAAGAAATGCACCCAGACATCGTTGCATGGAGATCCTAATTATAAGTGGCAACAAAGGAAATAAAAAGCTCAACATACACATCTGTAACAACAGGGAAAAGAGCCAATATCCACGCCATAAGTCCGGGCATACCCTTTTTGCAATAATAGCGTATTCAACCGAAGAACGGATCCATCGATTTGAACTTCACCTGAAATCTAATGACAACCACCGGTTTTCCTAGTGCAAGTAAAACAAACCAAGTCCTGGGCAATTATCAGAATAATAAGCATCCATCTCCTCATCATAGCAACCTGCGGTGAGCGAGGGGCCTCAAACCCTGCAGGCAACAAAACAGAACAAGATTTAATAAAATGAATGCATTTTAGATATATTGCAGAGAGTATGAGAAATGATGCTGACACTAACATACTTTATTGAGGAGAACAGAAGATCATCATCGAGAACTGGATTACGTCACAAATGTAAAGTGTTCCCAGACCCAAAGTGTCGGTTTGAAAACCCGAGTGATAGGAGCAGTTTTATCACAGATTTAAAACCAAAGCCTAGGAGAGACAATAAAGAGTAAGAATATAAACAGCCTCTTTCTCCCCATGGACTAAAACAAAAGAGATGTGCTGAAAATTAGATGGGCCTCAAAGAATAACATCTAAGAGACACAGTAACATCAAGAGTCACACAATAAACATTCATATCCTTTTAACACGTAGATTTATCCCCACACAAAATACACTTTATGACTTCTAAATCAAGTTTGTAACTGATAATGACATCTAATTAAAAGATAAAATCCAACACTGGGATCAATAAGAACAACTTATTATTCAAAAAACAAACTGGTAAGTGGAGTAAGAAATAAATTTAAGAATCAGTATGCATCCCAATAATCAAAACAAATGAGACTAGCTTTCGGCCCAAAAAAGTTTAGTGATTATCCATTCGGGAACAAAAAGTCATAGGCAATCTCAAGAAGATGTCTGAGTCTTTTCTCAAATGCAATTCGATCTCCGAGAGGGTGATCAAATAAGGGTCACAGTCCGCGAGAACTCATGTCAGAACATAAAGGATCAAAAAGGTTTCGACAAATATTCGGTGATGATTACTTCACGTTCATAATTTAAACATGAATGGTTAATTTTTAAAGATTAAACGCAACAAATGATAAAAAAAGCTTAGAACTAGATTTTCTATTAGATAAACAATGACATAAGAGAAACATCCACAAAGGTAATAAAGAATATTTAAACCTAATCGAACAAATCTCATGACAAGGACCCCAAACATCATAATGAACCAATCTTCAAAAGAGTGAAAGTTGTTTATTTGACTTCAGATCTAATGCACTAATGAAGATTTACACACGACAAGACTATGTTTAATGAGATGACTGAGAAAACCTGAAGGAGACATTTTCAACAAAAGGAGAAGGAATTTACACCAGCGATAAGAATTGATCAAAATGAACTCCCCTATAACAATGCATTTCACAATGGGTGTTTCATGATGTAGACTTTATACTGTCCTCAACCAATAACTTCACGAAACATCCTAAACGTATCATTGATTTTAAAAGAAATTGTATGCTACAATTTCATAAAAGAAGAGCTTACCCATAGAGAACTAACTAAAGGAGAATCAGGTAATCTCACAACAGAGAACAAGTAATTAAAGGAGTCGAATGAATCGGTCCCCAATTCCACACACAAATTTGAGACCATCCATGGGGAAGCAAAGATATATGTGACTAAAATATAAAATAAACTCGGATTAATCCGCAAAGGTTTGATGACTCAGAGTCAACTAATCTATGTGGAGGAAGAGGAAGAAACATTATTTTATTATCTCAATTCGGAGCGAAGCAATTGATGGGCAGATGCATCATAAGGATTTCCCCGAGCAATTAAACATATTGAAATCTTCACTTTTGTTCCTCAGCCTTCCCACAATTAGCTGCGCATACGCCCTGTGACATGTTAATACCTATTAATAATAATCCTCGTAACAAAAAAGACAGAACTTGAAAGAAAAGAACACCTTTCCACGAAAAACATTAAAATTAGAATAGAATGTGGCTCACAATCACAAAACACCTTAGACTTCAGAATCAAGGAAAGTAAAAAAACACCTTAGAAAGAAGGTCAGAAGACGTGTGCGTTTGAAAACACCGCGTAAGGCTCAAACAAAGGGAAGCGTGTGGTCGAGGAGGATCGCCGATACCGACATGGCCGAGGAGGAGGCGCGTCGCCGAGTATGTCACACGCCTCAAGCGCACTCGAGCGCACGGTGAAATGGGCGCAAATCAATGCCAAAGATTTCAGGGCGAACGCATTGATTTGTACACCACTTAAAGTACATAATCCATACCGCGCCCTCGTGGGCTGTGTCACCCCACACGTCCCTGCAGTCAAGAATTCACTCTTCTCCTCTTCTCTATTCTTTCCAAAATTTGCCTTTTCAGCAAGAAATCTACAACCTCGCTTCTCCTGCTGGCTCATAGAAAGCAAGACAAAGAATTCCGAGAATGAATCTTGTGTTTTTCATTGATCCGGTGTGAATATATATATATATACAAAAGTCAATCTAACATTCCTAATAGATTACAACTCTACATGTAAAATAGATATATGTTATAACATTTATCAAAAAAATAAAAAAATAATTTATCCACTTAAAATATCATGCGCTTCCTCGAGATTTAGGCTGGTCAAGTAAGGAGTGGTGGCTCCAGGTTTATGAAGCACTGAGGCGCCTTTGATAACTATGATCCTGTAGTGTCCCGGAGTTTCAGGATGAATTTTATTTTTGAATTGAACACACTCTAATACATGATAATTTTACCCTAATCCATAACAGGTTAAAATGTACAACAAGGGAACTTTTTAATTACTTTCAATAGCTTCCACTAGAGTGTCCCTGGGTTCTAAGGTTTTTGGGATCATACAAATTCCAGGTACCGATATATACACACATTATCAGCCTAAACGTATCCTAATCCAGTGGTAAGATAGATTGAAATGCATGAAAGAAGAAATGAAGAAAGAATATAAACATGTACCACTTTTACGTTTTTGAGTCTGTTGGGAGTGATTTGAGCTAAAGCGCTTTTAGTCAGTAGTCTGTTTTTTCAGTAGTGATTTACCTCAAGTGGAAAGGAGGTTAATCGATGATGGTCCATGTGTGGCTTGCAAGAACCTCTCTTCAGCTTTAAACAAATATCATAAGCAGAGACAGGCAAAGCCTTGCTGTTGTTCACAGCATTGAATAGACCTTTCTCGCACTTCCTTAATAAAGTTAGGGAAATTGCTGAATCCTTCATTAGTTGATTCCTAAGCTCCTGTCCCATTTAATACCTGGATCTGTTGAATGGTGGAATATGAGGTAAAAGAAATCTTAGATACAAGTAAAGAAATTCAAAATTAAAGATGATTACACAATTATACGAAGTTGAGGTAAGTTGATTCCAAGATATCATGTTATAGAGTACATCATAACTTTTTGTACAAATTAAAGAGTTTAGAATTTTAGAAAATTGGTAGTTTAGCAATGATATTGAACTTTAGTCTAGTAGGACGCTCATAGTTCAAACTCAATACTCACATATTTATATACCCAATTTCTTAAGCCTATGTATAGGTCCAAAATGGAGGCCAAGGGAGGTAGGTGTTAAAAAGTTAAAGCAGATGATTTACATCGTGAGCCAACCCATGTTTAAAGCCTTTAGAAAAACAGGTTGTTCAATAAATGATAACATAGTTTTATGATAACCAACTTAATTAAACAACAAAATTCAGTTGGTTGGATTGATGGTTTCCACTGCCACTCACACTTTTTACCCACAATAAATTTGTGAGGAAGCTTTTTGCAATGTAAAGAAGAATAACGGCAATAGTTTCAGGAACAGTGATATGGAAACACGATACATTGAAATTCATGCAATTTTTTTAGTGAAAATTTGGAATATGCTTCGTTAGACATTCTTTGTTCATAAATTCTACACTCAAGATATTAGAGTTAGCAAGATAAACATCAAAATTTCCAAAATGTTGTAGTTAGATTTTATGAAAATCATAAAAAAAAAATTCCAAAAAATTTAACAAGTACACTTTGTATAGATTTTTCCGTAAAATTCAATCACAACATTTTGCAAAATTTTTGAGGTGGTTGAAAATTTAACAAGTAGCATACTTTCTTAGTGCTCTGTTTTCTTTATATTGAGGTGGCTGCAAATTCGACATTTTAGCCAATATTCATTAAAAATAGATCTTAAAAACACTAAAGTAACTAGTCAAGAACAAACACTTTTAAGTTCTATTGAATCTGTATCCTACTTCAAACAGATCCTCATTTTACTAGAATAGAAATAAAAAATAAAAAACAAAATCCACAACTACCTAAATTAATGTGGGAAAGTGAGGAAGATTGCCATCTCAACTGGTGCCAGTTACTTTAATTTATCCCTCTGTAAGTGTTTTTATTTCTTGATAATTTAACTTCAGGCAACAGATCTCTTACCTCTGAAAGTCCTCTTCGGTGATCACATCGAGAGAGGTAACAGCAACTGCACTGCCAAAGATTTCTCCAACAAAGGAAAACGTAAAGTATATACAATCCTAAAAAGATGAGGTCCACAACTAAGCTTAAGGCTACAGAATTGGGAAACAAAGAGAAAGAAAGAAATGCAGATTGTAATCTAACACTCAAAAATAACTTACAGTTGAGTCTTATATAGTTTTTCATGGGTCAGAAACAGTTGTCAAGTCCAATGTGTGTAGCTGCCAATGCACAAAAATATAAGAAAGTATTGTCTTCACATCATTCCATTGAACAAGTAATCAGATTGAACAAAACCGGCAATCACCTGGTTGAAGAGTAATATTTTTAGTGTCGGGAATACATGAAAGTAAAAGCCTAGCTTCAATTTGTTATTAACATCTTTTCCTAGAGAAAGCTAAATAACAAAATCATATTCACAAACTTATTCCTTTATTGAACTCATTTCTGAACTTCTGCTCTATTTATGTTATTTCCTGTGGATATGTTTTTATAGCAGCAAAACTTGATCATCCACTGCCAAATATGGTAGTAGGAAGAGAAAAGGTAGCCATTACTGTTGTGCCAAACAAATCTATCGACTGGTCAGAGTTGGACATAGACCCAATTATACTTATTTGGTTAGTTCTTGAGTTTGTATGGGCTTAATGCTGGGTAGATATTTATATCAGCCTAACTTGTTAGCACACACCTTATCCTCCGGAACTCAACTAACTAATTTCCGTTTAATGCATGCACTCTCATCTGGACATGATTGAAGTTGCATGTCAACTTCCTTCAAACTGGAATAGGAAACAAGCTGTAAATAATTATGCTGCTGCTTGTAGAAGTTGTTAATTTTCAAAATCAAGAAACAAACAGAGGAAAGCGACGGAGAAACATGCAAGTCACAAGAACTCATGCTCACTGCTCGTGCCGAATACAGAGTATCACATCTTTGTTCGCAGAAGCACTGCACTAACTGAATCACTCCTCCACTAAAGCTTTTCCAAGTATCTAAGAAAAGCAAACATTACAACTTTCAGAAGACATACTTGATCGGTATAAGATGGAAGCCTACACCAAAATAGAAAATAAATAATAAAATGAGAAAAAGAAAAGGAAAGAAAAAAAGGGGAGTCTTGATATACGGTATGCCAACAAGAAGGATAAGGTTAACAGTTAAATGAATCTACTTAAAGCATAACTAGGGAATTTGACTGCTTTTAGATTACTCACCATTTAAAAGTTTACATCAACTTGTGAATGCTTACTGCATTGATTTTGCCTCTTTCCCAAAACTTAGGCTCTAAAGAATAACCACATTAGACATTAAAATTTCAAAGAATATAAGATGAAATGAAATACCAAGTGAATTGTGACCACAATGGTTTTTCCATTTTCGTCCAGATCACCCTTGAAAGAACAATAACTTTATTCAAGGGATTCTCAAGTATGAGGAGGAGTGAAGAAGATAATAGGCAGATCTCAAAGAAACATGAGTTGTTTGATGTCTGCCAAATTAACCTGTTTCGTTTTTCACTTTTCAAGTCTGAGATTATGAAAATTACATTCAATATTAAAACAAAAACCTAGTCTTAAACTTCTTGTACTTCATTTCTTCAGTTTTCTGTACTTCTTGCCTTCTAATTATCAAAGATATCTTATTTTAAGATTTGACTATGAGTACAACTAAACTCATTTTGATAAGCTAAAGAACCTTCCAGAAATTCTGTATTGATAAAGTCTATGAATCCATAATTATCCGTGATCATCAAATAAACCTTACAAATATGTGGATATGATTTATTTCACTGTTTCTATCCAGTGCTATGTTTGTATAATCTTAATACAATGGTTCACTATGTGACAATGTAAAATCTAATCAAAATTTGTATATCGTGAACATGCTGATAGCTATCAGATAGAATATTATCCTCTTGGCAAATAGTTTATGCATGTTCACCAAAATGTTTTTGTTGAGGGCCAAAAGTTGATAATGACACCTCCCGTGAAGGTTTGCTTGGTTGAAATACTACAGTTAAGAAAGTAATTGATCTATGTTATGATGAACCAGAGACACTCTTGAACAAATACTCAATATTTATAATTATACACTTAACGTCACAAATATATTTATAATTATAAGATTCACATGGTGAATCAATGAACAGAACATCACAAACATCATTCAAACCCTATCATCACTATCAATAATACTTCCACCGCAAATCACTAAAAATATTGTAATTTTATTAAAGTTTCTGACAGATTTTAAATAATCCATCTGAGAATTATAACCTAAAGCAACAAGATAATATGATATTAGGAAGAAGAAGGAGATGAGGAAAATTTTAAACAAATATTTACAAGGGGGAAAATGAAAATTCCTAATCTTTTCCTGTATTAACCCTTGAACATTTATGCATTTGAAGAGGTATGTTAGATTTCCTTCGTAGTTAACAAAGAACTTTACAAACTTAGTCCTGGTAGAATTGCAAGATTATTGTATAAATTAGATTAGTCTCCATTCTCCTCCCAACTAAGTAAAACTCAGAAACAGATCAAGACATTTCCACAAGAAAAACTGAGTTCAAATCAAGATATTACTCCCAGCCTCTCCTTGAATAGGCTCAAATAGAAATCCAGCTATCCGGTCTCCACTTTCTGCACTCCATAAAAGGAAGCATTAAACTGGCATCAGATACCCTATAATATGCCATTCTTGAAGGATTCAAGATAGAGTGTAATATGGTGGAATATATACCATGTGTTGGGATTACTAGGAAAAAAAAAGACCACAATAAGATATGCAATCATCAAGGACAATAACAACATGCAACGTTTACCAACCTTCAAAGATTTTCTCAAGGGCAACTTCATCACCAAAATCCACTCTAAGACATTCGCAACAAGGCCCAAACCTTGTAGCTTCACATTATCACAGTTCATGGGAAATAACAGCCAATGTACTAATTACTTAGCTAAACTGCAACAGATCTATAATGGCCTACACATGATTCATGTTGTGTAAAGGAAGAATCTTTTGAAATATCTGTCAACTCAACTAGTACTTAGAATTTATTGATTAGCAAACAATAAACATACTTCCAATGTGAACATTTAACTACTTTACTAGCCAACTTATTTCTGAAGCAACAAGCCAATAACCAAATATATGAACAATCTAAATTATTACAATCTCAAACAATGTGTCCACAAATTTTGTGTAAACAAATGAATTTTTATGAAACTGAATACAGTAATAAGTAAACAAATGAAAATAAACAGCTTCACAGGCATTACTAAGGATCTACAGGCCATGTTTAACACAGAAAATAGGAGGGAAAGAAAGGATGAGGTGGTGGATCATTTGTGAGAATAAAGAAGAGTCGTATAAGAAATGAATGTATTAGTGACCAATTCTTGAGTAAAGGGTACACCATCCGAGAATAAGGAGAAGCAGGTTAAGAAGGGTTCAATTAAATGCAACAAACAAAAAAACTGCAGGTATTGTAGAGGATATAAGTCCGCTGAAGGATTAATGATGGAGTAATGCTAAAAGAACAAATATGGAATTTAGAGCATTTGTAAATTTATTAAATCATTTTATCCATGAATAGGGGAAATAATCTTCAAAATTCAGACGTGATTCAGCATGCCAAAAGCTAAATTGAAGGAGGTCAATTTAGAATTGACTTAATTATAGAGCTGCATAACTACATCCTACAAGAGGGTTTAATAAAGTACTCAGTAAGGCATCTAACTGAACGAGTTCCACTACTTGCGGCATTAGGGTCTTTCCTACTTCAGGTTCTTTTTTAGAAACAAGGCATTTTTGAGATCAGCTGATATCTTAGTGTTAGTGGGATTTGGAAGGAGAAGGAATGGAGGATAGGGACAAACTGCCACAGCCATATTTCTAAATTATATTTGTTATGTCTAGTTCAGATTTTTTACTATAATAGGAAATTTAATCAAACTTACAAAATGAGAGAATAACTCCTAGAATGGAAAAAACAATCATAGATGGAAGATCAAGAAACAAGTATTGATTTAATTTGTGATATCATCCGCTGATCTGATTTAATTTCATAGCTAAAGTGTAAAGAAAAGAATGATTTTGGTATGGAATAAGTGAATTTTGAGATCCAGCGAATCATGAGAATGATTATGTAATAGTAAAATTTCTTTGAACATGTCCATGAAATAAGATTCATAATGGAATGAATCCAAGATCAGTCAGTAGATCAAATTTTGAGTTCAGAATTGTCTGGTGGGAATTTAAGAGTTGGCTGAACAGGTATTTTGAGGAGCCTCAACAATTTGAAGGCCAAGTTAAGGGAATACTTATAGCATGCTAACTTTTCCTAACATTTTATGAAATGAGATGAAACCTCCCAAATGGTGCATGGCGTGGATGTGAAGTATTAGCCTGTCATTACATTTTATACTTTTCAATTTTTTAAGACTTGGTTTATCAAATATGTAGTCCATATGTCCATACTCTTGTAGCTTGTTTCACAGAGCCAAAGCTTCATTTCCACTTCCAACTTCTCTTAAACTACACCAATACTAAACAATAATTGGTCAACTGATATAATAAAATGAGAATTAGCCTTCATCCACATAAGTTTTTACATCTTGCACTTCCTGCCGCAGATCTGAGAGCACATAATTCATAACAGTTCGGGGTGATGTTAGCAAGTTACATAGTGCTAAAAATATGCCCATTCTTAATAAAGAACATGCCACAGCAGTCCATATGTTTGACCAGAGATATTGCACAAGGATGACTGTCGATTGTAGTATTCCATCTAACAGCCATGACCGCAAACTAACTCCCCTTCCAGCAAAGTCTACAAAAGAAGAAAAGCAAAAGAGTGATCTGCTACTAAATCCAAGGAAATTTCAGCAATAAGTATGATTTCAGAACTGACGTAGTGCTTACCCGGTCTTTAGAAATCTTTTCTTCATAAGTCACATTACTTCCTAGCCAACTTCAAAGCTTCTTCACACCTCTGCACCAGTATTCATTAGTAATCAGATTTGCAATAAACATACTCTTCAAAGTCAAAATATTGGAATCACGGCCAGAAGGCCTCTAGAGCAGAGGAGTCTCTTCGCCTGTTCCACTAATGCTTTATAACTTCTGATGACAGTGTCCCTACAACAAGTTGATATGAAACTAAGCAATTGCATCCATGTCTAAATCAATATGAAAAGTTAGAGTGAAACGGTCATTGCAATATATCTACTCAAAAATGAATTAGAAGACAAGCACTTGCCCAGCTTAAAGTATTTATTTAGGTGTAGGCACAAATCATTGTAGTATGTTGAAAACATCGAATGAATTCATACATTTTTTTCTGCCACAAAATCCTGACATCTTTCAACTGGTTGAAGTTTTGACAAGGTGGAAGGCCAAAGGAATGTCATGGAGTCAGGCCCAACATTCTCAGGTGATACCGTATGGAAAAATTTGGTGGTCCTTTAATTACCTGATTAACTGCAGAGTGTTTCGAAAGAAATCAGATATTGCCTTCTGATCCCACGTTCATCCCTCTTGCTTGAGAGAATGTAACAGGAATTGGGTGATAACTGCATTTTAACCAGATAATTTGATACCAGTAAGAATTTACGTCTACCAAGAAAAATCCAACAAAACACACTACAATGAGATACACGGTGTTACGGGCGCTCAGATTATTTGCCTCTCACCATCAACTATTTGCTTTTCGGCGGCAATGTTACCAACTGGTATAATTCAATCGAGTTTCTTTCACACTTCTTCACTAATTTGATGAGCCAAGAGATACATACTCCAACTCTGTGAATTTTAAATGACACTAGGGGTCTTGATAGTATAGTGGCAAAGTACACTGTAAGTACTACCACGTTTTGAATAACATTATGAGTGAATGTATTTATATGGATTGAAAATGTCATGCCACTTCCAAATATTATGTGAATTAAATGTTTATCCTTTGCAACTGTTTATACTGATAACATCCTTGTTTTTTTTAATTTACACCAACATTGAAATATTTGAATGTGCTCCTAGAGGTAAAAAATGCAAGTTTGGTAGTCTGGAAAAAAAAAGGGTAAAGTTGTTCCAAGATAAGGTTGATCTCATGACATCATATTTACAGAGAACTATTGTCACAGAGAAAGGGCAATCAAGTTTACTGACAAATCTCCCAAGCCCCAGGTGAACAAAGATAGAAAATAATTGCAGAGATTCCTGAAAAGTCAATTGCTTCCAAATTGTGAACTTCATATAAAGAACTCAGAAAGAACCTCAGAGATGCAGATAAGAACAGACCAAGACGGTAATAAGGATTGATTTTAAGACAAAAATATTCCATTGCTTATCTATCCCTATCCCAAAGCCTTAAGGTAGGATTGTGAGGAATCCTTGTGCAAAGAATTGATGAAAATGGACTTTAGTCTGCCATCTTCAAGAGAATGGAAACTGAATCAAAAGAAATATTATATTATTAAGAAAGAAACTTTGCCGATTACCATAGTGTCAAAATTTATCGTGACCCATAAATTAAAAGAGCTTATTATCCCGGCATAGGTGTGCCAACCAGCATATGCCAAAAAAGGATGTAAAGACTTGTATCAAAATCTAAATATATATATATATATAGGTAAAAGGATATTGCAACAAAATAGAGTTTTTGTATTGAGAATCATAATGATACTTTATAATATCCTCTCGATTTATTCCCCTTCCATTCTCTATACACATTTTTCTTTCCCTTGTACTTGATTTATTTCTTTATGTCTTCCGATGTATATAAGCAGGGGAAGGGTCTGTACCGTGCTCAATTCACTCGATTCAATCAATAAGAAAACATCATTTTCTTTCTTTTTTTTTCTTTTTTTTTTCGACTTGGGAAACAGAGCAAATAATATTAACAAAAAGGTGAGAACTGAAACTCCTGGCTTCACGATACACACAGGAAGTATACAGAAGAAACCCAAATTAAACAAAGAGAAAGGTCGCAAACATCTACCAACCCAACAACAAACAACTTAGAGAATGCACAAAAAAAATCTTACAAAAGAATCCTCCCCCAAATCCAAAAAACCAGCCCAGAAAGAAAACAAGCTTATAAAGGAATGCTTTAGCCTAGGATAGGAGAAGGGTATATCTTCAAAGACTATACGATTTCTCTCCTTCCAGATTGCCTAGATGAGACAAAGGGGCGCTGCCATCGATAGATTTTTAATCTTTTTCCTTAAGGGAAAACTCGTCCACTCCAAAAAAAAGGTCCTTAACCGCAAAAGGGCATAACCAACACAAGCCTAGGACATAGATGAGGCCCTCCCAAAGACCCCACACTAAAGGGCAGTGAATCAAGAGATGGCAGATTTTCCTCGCCTGGCCGCGCACAGCAGATCACTGTGCCAATTAAAAACCCCTTTCTTGGGATGCTCAGAGTGACGATTTTATCCCACTAAGCTTCCCAAACAAAAAAACTCACTTTTGGGGGCACCAATTTGTTCCATAGAAATTTCCAGGTTGTTTACGTAAGCACCTTCCAAAGAGTGAGCATTGGTCCTAGAATACAGCTACTCATTTAACCCCTTCCAAAGAAGCTTGTCCTATTCCATCTGATTAGTTCTAATATTATTAATCAAACTCAAAAAAGACCGGGCTTCACCAATCTCTCAGTCATTGAACAACCTACTAAATCTAGGTGACCATGCACCATGACCTCTAGAATTGTCCTAGACATCGCGACCCCAACCCTTCATGTAGCCACCGTATATAAGTTTGGAAAATGTCACAAAAGAGGGATTCCCCACACCGAGTGTCCTCCCGTAAACGGACTTCATCTATTCCAATAGCAAAATATGGGGTCACGGTCATTGACCGCGATTCTTTTACCATCTTTCCGCGGCCCAACCTGCACTACCTCTATAGTTTCTATACCAACTCCTTTCCTCCGTCAAGTATTTAATGCTAATTATCTTTCAAAAAAAAATTGTCCTCCACAATGAATCTCCAAATCCACTTTCCCAAGAGGAATTTATTCACATGGTATCGTGTTTATGAAGCCCGGCGCGCTCGTCGCGTTCTAACCCAATAACCACTTAACTGCAGTTCTATCTCCAAACATCAACCATTGTCCCAAAGATCCCAGATCCTCCCACGCTTCATTTTCAAGCCTCGCAAATACTCGGAAACTCCATGAACTTTTTCTCCACGACTTCTCCATTCCAAACTGCCACCCCACCATCAGTTCGTGGTCACTGAGATCATGACGCCACCAAAGAATCCCGCGATAGTTCAGCAGGGGGCGTCACGTGACCTCCAGCGCGTGACTTCTCCTCTACTTGCAAATGTACTACTGGGCAAGGTAGTGTGCATGATGACGAAAGATGGCCCAATCTCGTGCCACCGCCTCCCAGCCTTTGGTCATCCCTCCACAACTTTCCAATTTTCGGTTTTTCCATTTTGAGGCCTGCATCTAGGATTTTTTCGTCCTTTCTCCGATGTGCCATGAAACCTTACATTTCACCTTCAGAATCGCATTTTTCAACCGTTATTAGTCTTCTGCTAGATTTCATTTTGATTTTTTTCGCTTACTATGGGCTGAAAAGCTTCAGCTTTTATTTCAGATGGAACTCCTGGCTGATAATCAGTTAATTCCATCGGCAGCGGATAACAATTCGGGCCCAGGCCACCCCACACATTATGGTTAATGGAATGGTGTCAAGACCATCTAATCTATAGAGTCTAGTGTTAAATGAAGATAAACGCCTCGGGTGAGCAAGTAAACATGACGCTTTACTATGTAACATACTTCAGCAGTCCATAAAGCCCAAAACACTACTTATCTTGGGATTATCACATGTCACCCCCTTCGACCAGGCTTGTTAGAATTTATATACCAATGATGTTCAATGCCTCTACCGTGTCATCTCCCTTCGCCGATAGTCTCAAGAACTGGGTGAACTTATATTTCCCTTTGTCAGTGAATGTCTCCATTGAAAATGAGCTCTTATCCGTCTCCCAGCCTTAAGGTCACTGATGCCAAGACCTACTGCACAAATACAGATCAAATTAGTGATCTCTGCATTTTATATTAATCTACACGTAGTTTGACAACATCCGAGAATAAATCCTCATCGTCTACTGTCCCCGAATTTGATGACATTTTTGCTCTCATGATCGCCATTCATCAACTGCAACTCAATCTCGGCCCTCTGAGGTTTCCAATGAGACTTCGGTAATGCTTGCTCCATCTCACCCTCGCAATGATTCCCGGAGTATTCGTGGTGGCTACCGAGGTAGAGGCTAGTGTCCTCATTGTACATACTGTAATTAATCACATTCAAGACAAGTGTTATCAGTTACATGGTCGTCCGCCTCGCACTGCTCATTTAGCCTAGTCTTCTGAACCACCAATTGAGGATCAGCCTTCATCTCCATCTCAAGGAGTGACACTTACGCCTAGTGAATATGAGGAGTTCCTCGCCTGCTCATGCCACCACCCACTCTCCATTGCTTCACGCCTGCACTGCAGAATGACTCGCCTATCTTGCACACCTTCGTCCATGAATTCCTCGATTCCGCATGATCATTTGTAGTTTAACAAGGATCCTTCTTCCTTCTTTTACTATCACTTCACCCTTACCTACGATTACTTTGGTTAATGGGACTCAAACCATGGCCAAAGGAATCAGGTTTGCCTTTCCCCAACCATCTCTACCTCTTACTTATATTCTCTATGTCCCTTATTCTCCATTTAATCTTATCTCTATCAGTAAATTAATCCACGATCTTAATTGTCTGACACTTTTCTCATTCTTCCGCCACTGCAGCACGGAAAGTACGTGTGTGGCGAGCACTGCAAGACATGAGCCCTGCAGCCTTACTTCATCTCGCCGTCCCATCTTCCACCATCCGCACTTCAACTGGAACCTTCTTCTCGTCCATCGTTGTCTCTCGCTTCCACTTATCTTCACTAGAGTGTGAGTCGTAAGCTTCAGCACAATGTGCCATCGCTTAAGCGCCAGAGTCCCTGACCAAGTCTCCTTTGAGCCATTCACACACTAATGTAAATTCCTGACCAAGCCTCCTTTGAGCTCATTCCACACTAATGTTTGAACTGGTCCCAAACTCACGCCACTTTAGGTTTCCTAGATTGCTAAATTGATTGATTATTTTCCCGCGAAAATTTTGGCTATTTTTTAATGAAGATTTAACTTAACTATTTTCGTTGTTCCAAAATTCGCTAAGATTCGCAATCACTTATTATACTTATTCGCACTACGCAAAGGATAATGCCTGAATACCTTCGTCTCTTTCTTCCGCCTTTTTATCCCCGGGATTCTTCATCGCCTTCAGGTTACACTCACAACAAAATGGGGTGGTCGAGCCAAGAAGAATCGCCGCTAGTTGAGACAACAAGACTTTCTCCTCCACCATACAGTTCCTCAACGTTTTTAGGGGGATGTTATCTTAACCGCTTGCTATTTGATCAATCACATGCCTTCTTCTGTACTCAGTGATCAGTCCCCATCTCCTCTTGGTAATCAACCCTTTATGTCTCCTCCTCGCTGTGGTTTTCACGCACTTATTTTGTCAACATACTCACTCCGCCAAGATAACCATATGTCACGCGTTGCATCTCTCGCTATTCCCGCCTCTGCCATAAGCTATCGTTTAAGCATTCCATGATACACACATCGATACTGTTACTGATATCACCTTTTTTGAACACTCTTCTATCTTCTCTTCCCCATCGTCTTCCAGTCCCGAGGTCTTTTCTCTACCTCTCATCTTTCCCCTTCCAACCTTATCCCTAAGTCCCCAACTACTCCACCTCCTCGACCGGTTATACAAAGTTTATACCGCTGGCTTTATACCAACATGTGAGCCTCATCTCCCAGTGGCGCCCCCTCCACGATGTCGGGTCTCATTGCCAACCGCTATCCTCCCATCTCCATTTGGAAAGGTACTGCCTCTCGTAATCCCCATCCGATTATATTGCCTTATCATCGCTTATCCTCACCATATTCGCTCTTAGCTTCCACCTTGCCTTATGTTTCTCTTCCCACATCAGAGCATGAGACCCTCTCTCATCCAAGTCAGAAAACAAGCAATCGTTGATGTAGCCGGATGCTCAGCCCTATCGGGTACATGTGACCTGGGCCCCTTACATTCTCGACAAGTCTCCCGTTGGTTGTCGCTGATTTATACCGCAAAGATCGGTCCTGATGGGCAAAGAGTGAATCGTCTAAAGCCTATTTGCCATCAAGGGGCATACTGTGATATGGCCTAATTTACTATGATATTCTTTTTCTCCCTGGTCGCAAGACGATTTTCTAGCTTCCGTCTTCTCCATCCATATTGCTACGAGCCTCGTCCCCGTGACAACTGACATTAAGACGTATTTCTCCGTCGGGCGACTCGTCATGAGGTAGAGTGAGCAATCGCCTCAGATCGTTGCTCAGAGGAGTCGGGGTTAGGGTATGCGCACTCACTTTCTGCTCCTTATATATGGCCTTCAAAGCAATCCCTCAAACCCGCTACCGCTATCAGGTAATGTGAGTTCATATGAATCTGAAAGACTCGTGACCACTTGTCTTCCATCATCATACATCATCAAGACAATGCATCTAATCTTGACTGCTTATGGATGAGATTGTTATAACACGCAAAGGATCGATGGTAAATCTAAAACTTAAACAAAGATTCTTCAAACACTTCTGCACAAAGACTTGGAACCCAAATACTTTACGGGATCGAGATAGCCCACTAATTCGATGTGGCTGTCTCGTAGAGGAAGTATGTCTTAGATATACTGGAGGGAACCTGTATGCTGGGAACCTCAGAACTCAGACACTTTATGGATCCAACGTCAAGTCACAGACCGATTGTGGAGCCTTTATTTAGATCCAAGGAGAGCACTGGGATACTAATGGAGACTAAACTACCTCACCAATATTTTGCCATTTTTCCAGCAGTAGTTATTCGCTTCCTATACTACAATGTGATAGTCATCGGATGTCAGAACCAGATCCTCCATTAGTACTAAAGGAACATCGTCACAAAGATACGCAAAAACAGCCACAGACCCGATCATCGGATATCAGGATGCAGACCGGGTGTGCCCACCTACAGATGCACGCCCTCTTCAGATGTCAGGTATTTATCGAGGCAACTTAATATCCTGTAAGAGTAAAAGTTAAACGTGGACGCGCCACAGCCTACAATAAACTTAAGACGAGCCATGACTTTGATAACTGCGAATCCTATACTACCAAATGTACTCTTCTTCACGAGCTAAGACTGGGAATGATGGACAAATGACGCCAGGTGTGATAAACTGCTAACCCTACATTGCTTCCAACCCAATCTTTTATGAGAGGACCAAACATATTAAAGTAGACCGTCACTTCATTCAAGAAGACAACTGTGATATTGACGCTAGTTTTGGTCACCGAGCGACTTAACTAAAGAAACATTTTCACTAAATCTCTCCAAGGTCCAAGGATTCACTTTATCGAAAATAAGCCAGCATATAACTCGTATGCTCCAACTGGAAATGAAAATCACAGGATATTCTTACAATATCCTCATTTATTCCCTCTTTCCCTGCATAACATTTTTCCTTCCTCTGTTAGATTTGATTTATTTCCTTGTTATAAGGTCTTCCTGAAGGGTTATAAGTAGGTGTATCTGTAATGTTCAATTCACTCATTCAATCAATAAGAAAAGCATCATTTTCTTATATTTTCACATTTTTCTATGTGGTGGACTGTTTTGTGTTTTCTTTGATTTGCCAAAATTGACACCAAAGTGAAAACCAATTGTTTCATTTTACTGGCGATTTTGTCGACAAATAAAAAAGCTGCTAGCCTGTAAGAGCTTTATTACACTTCATGCCAATAAAAAAAACCTCTCCAATATATCCAAATATCGTCCCAGGCAACCCTACTACTGGTCAAAAGTCAATAGTTCTTCTCAAGGTCAATTGTTCCCTTTATAATTTTAGGAGTAGTAATTGTAATGATAATTGAAAATGTGAGTACTTCCAATAATCCTCCATAAATTTCATCTGAGTTATAGAGGCCATTTACTTAATGAAGGGAAGAACAAAAAGTTCTACAAGGCAATATTATTGGATGCAAGATCTAAGAGCAGTCAACACAATTGAGCAATAAAGAAAGATCTATAGCATACTCGACGTTCCATATCATGAATGTGATCTCTTATAAAGATTGCATTGTAATCAAATGTTATAGGCTTTCTAATACCAAATATTGTGCTTCTAATTATTTTGAATATACAAGGGCATGAGAAAATGCTTTATTCTATCAATACGAATATTTCTTTAATGAAAGTATATCCAGTTTAGACTTCAACCTTAATAGATATATTAAATTGGTTTAAGCATAGGTTCAAAAACTAGGAACCAATCTCAATACTTATCAAAAATATATATATTTAGGAACCAATCTAAGATATCTTGTCACCGTAAGTAAAGGAGCTCTTAGATAGTGTTTAAATCTAACAATATAAGTAGGTAGAAAAAGATAATCTGCTCAGTTCATCACCCATATGAAGCTCCTAAGAATTTCGACATATGAAGTCACTTCTTTTTTTTTTTCAATAGGTCTTTTTTTTCCCGTATTGGGACTTGAACCTGAACCTCCCACACCGCATCCAATCCCTTTATCACTTATGAAGTCACTTCTAATGATGAGGGACCTTGGGACTATGTCCCTTATCTTCAGTAAGATGATAGGAAAGGCACAAGTTCTTGGTCTTATATCCAGGAGTTATTCCTATAATCTGTTCAATTTTTTCCTTCCATCCCAATTGATTCACAAGAGTCCAGGCCACCAGATGTTCTATCTTTATCCACCGAGATTAAAGAATTCTGTCACCTATTCAAACTTAAGAGAAGGATTCGAGGGTCTAAAAAGAATAAGGTAAATGCACCATATCATCATTAATCAGGCTAGCGGAAGAGAGGAGGATTATGCCTGGGTCTGGGTGGGAAAGATTGCTTTAGAATTCCTTATCATCTGCCACTAAAAGGTCTCCAGATTAAAAGCTGCATGATTCCCTTCATATCAAAAAATTGAAGATTCTTCAAAAGGTTAAATAGTTAAAGTGAGGATGGCACAACTTCACCTCTTTAATGGGTTATTATATCACTTAAGGGTGTGATCGTTTGTATGAGACACTCCTGCCTTATGGTCTTTTTCGCTAGCATGCTCTTGATTCTTCTCTCTTTCATTCCCAATATTGTACATCATTGTCACATGGCTTGTATCTAGGTAAATGTATGCCTATGTTCTTTCATAACGGGTCTGACTGGCATGCTGGTGTTATTCTCAAATTTTGCTATTTTATTTAAATTTTATTTTATGGTGTGCATCATATAATTTACATATTGCATTAGAGTCTGTGAAAGCATAAACTGGCATTAGTAGGTGTTTGGCTTACACCAAAGTCACATAATGTTTATAAGCCCAGTCAGAGGATAAGGGTAGTTTGAATCAGAATTTTCAGTTGACAGTAGCTAAACAATACCTCTTAAGGAGCTACTGTATATATAAATGGCAGGGCTTATAAGATTACTATCATGGAGAATGTCTAAATAATCAACTAATTTAAGGAACGAAATACATCCATGAAGGAATGATTTTAGAAAGATGAAATAGATCCATCTTCCTCTAAGGTAGCTTATAAGATTACTATCATGGAGAATGTCTAAATAATCAACTAATTTAAGGAACGAAATACATCCATGAGGGAATGATTTTAGAAAGATGAAATAGATCCATCTTCCTCTAAGGTAACTTCAGCTAAAGTTCTACAATTGATAAATTTTTTATAAATAACGAGGCATTGAAGGAAGAATTTTATGGGAATAAAAATGACAACTTCCAAAAATAATTCGGAGAAAATAATCACACAAATCTAGAGAATTGATTCAGGAAAGATATTATAAGCATGAAGGAAACATAAGATTTAAATAGAATGTTTGTGGCAAAAAACACCTAGTGAAATGTTATAAAGATAGTACCATCAATGTGGTGAAGAACGCTTTCCAGACATACAAGATGGCTTTTGGGGAAGAATGTTTCAGGCTATTCACCCTCCAAAAGGGATTATGGATGTCAATAAAGGAGTAAGCACCTCCTTATAAAGAAAAAGGACAAAGGATGGAGCAACCAGCCAACTTAGAAAGAATATATCATGTTATTTTCTTTTTTTTTTCTTTTTTTTCTTTTTTTTTTCTTTTTTTTTTTATTTGGATAGGTAAAATGATATTCATTGAAAAGAGCCATTAAAATAGTGACTTGAGGTATACAAAAAAAGGTATAAAATGCTACACCAGCCACAGAATAGAAGAAAGCAAAAAGAGTCCTCCCCCAAAAGACCGCCCCACCTTAATTACAATCCAACCAATCAATAAAACTAGCAAGAGTACAACGATACAAGTCAATACACACTTTAGAGGCCAACAAAGAGTAAAGATGGGCAGCCTATCATCACCGAAGGCTAATCTATTCCTCTCCTCCCAATTTAAATAAAATAAGAGGAGTTGCTCTCCAACTTTTCTTTCGCTTTCTTCCCCCAAAATAATTGCACCAGCTGTTTATAGTCTCCTGACTCTCCTCGATTGTGGCTGGCTGTACCCAAGAGACCCAAACAATCAAGAAGAGCAAGTCCCACACCACTCTATTTTTTGCCCTGTTGAAATCAATGGCACGAAAGTAAAATACAAAAACAAAGAAAAAACACCAAGATTTTACGTGGAAACCCTTGTGGGAAAAAACCACAGGCAAAGGAGAAAGCTTCACTATGAATATGAGAAAAAATTACAGAATATAGCAGAATAGAGAATAAACCCTAATATGTCAATATGACGAAATTACCCAAGCAGAAAGGTCCATTTGAAAGGGAAAAGAAAATGCTCCCCTCACTTAAATAAAAAATAAATAAATAAAATAAAAAATTGAAGAGATTTAAACTGAAAATTTACCATTGTTTCAGTCCAAACCACCATCTCCTCCATCTCACCGATCAACCTTATCCCACTCAACTTCTCAAAAAATTTGCCCACTACCTATACCTCCCAATAAGCTATAGGAAATTGAAAGTTCCATTCTCCCCTATCTCCATCCACCAAAACATTCCACATATTCATCACCCAATAATCCTTGGGTATAATCTATAGCTTGATACCTAGAAAGTCTCAAAAAAGTGGGCTATCCTCGCACCACTTTATCTTAACAAAATCTAACTTTCTCCCTCTCCCACTAAAAAAGCAAACCTGCATCTCATCGACTTCCAATCCTTTCTAATCCCTTTCCACATCCCAATACCATATGCCTCCTCCCTCACCTCTTGAGAGTACCATCCCCATCGTCTTCCCCATACTTCCTTCACATTGGTTTACAAAGAGTCTTTCTCTCTCGATAATAAACCTCCAATTCCACTTGCCAAGTTAGGAATAAGGGCAACCAATTCTTGATTCACAACTAAATTTTGATTTCACCACCTAAATGGAAACCTTAAATAACATTTTACAAAGTAAGGAAAACTTAGGGGAGGTGGAAGCATGGATATATAATAAATAAAACCTAAAGGAAGGTATGTTTTAATATATGTTATAAAGTAAGAAGTTGGACAGAAAGCAATGTTTTTATGAAATGAATGGATAATGGAACCAAATAGAAGGAAAATAGATTGGAGGAGAATCTCTAGGAATAAGCATTGCTAATGGAAACTTGGTAGGTGAACTAGGACTTTCAAAAGGCAATTAACATAGTTGCTGGTATAAATGAAATGTCAAAGAAAGTTTAAGTCCTTATAAAGAATCTTTCAGACATCAATCACATGTATGCTCCATTCATGGAAAAGGGAAAGAAAACATTACTCTGCAGCTCTTATACTAAGACTTTTTTTTTTTGATCGATAAAGAGCGGTATATTGACCAAAAGAGTAAGTATACAGGACGTATACAAGAGAGGGCACAAAAAGCCAAACAAAAAGAAAAAGGCAGTGATAAAAGAAAGAGACAAACAAACCAACCCAAAAATACCACATCCTAGGCATAGCCATATGGAATACAAAAATGCAGCTCTTATACTAAGACTCGGTGAATGCAAATACAATATTTTTTAATTTGGTCGCCAAGAATGTTAAAGGGAAAGAAATCTGCAGGTTACTTTAACTATCAAAAGCAACCAGATCTAGCACAAATTCAAATTTGCGCTCAAAATCCTTTCCTATCAATCTCCTATCTCACTTTTACATCTTCATGAGTAATTCGGATTACTTGTGTCATTCACACATTTCTGCATACATTTTAGCAAGTTTCCAAGAAAAAATATGTATAACAAAAAATAGATAAACGAAGAGAGAACATTGGAAATTTGGAAAAAATCAAGATAGCATGGAAAGCCTCTTACGGAAATATGCAATTTAACCCCACTAGATGAACAGAGAAACAGAGGGGGGCAAACAATTATCTTAAAACATCTGCTTCAACAGATTAATCAATAAAAGGAAAGAGGTCAAGTTAAGGAATCCATTTAGACCCCACCACATAGAAAAATAAGAGTCTTGAACAAACAAATCCATACAAAACTGAAAATTTCCTCGTAACCTTAACACCCTGTCTCGATCCTTATTTGTTTGTGATCACGAATTAGAAGACAAACCCAAACAATAAAAAGAAGAAATAATTGTCAACCCTCTTCATATGTGATGATGACAGACCAATAATTAAACAAACAAAACTCAGGAGACAAATATGGAAACCGATCAAATACTGAGGCAAGACGAAAACAAATGAGACCCAGAAGCCAAAACATGGAATAGGCTGAAACTACAAAACGTGAGCGAGAGAAATCAAACAGAACAGAAAGATTGGGAGTGGAGAGAGGGAGGGAGGGAATACTTATGAGCACTGTATTCGTATTCCAAGTTGATGAGATGTTGAGAAGAGGAAGGAATGCCTTCAGGGAGAGCACAAAAACTCCTTGTTCCCCTGCAAATAGCGTTGAAAAATCTCCTAGTAGTCATGGCCATCAAATTTTGGGGATGAGAGATTTGTTCTGTTCAGTTGGGCTTGAACGTGATGGATTGGAGATGCAGAAAACGCTTTCCAAAGCATATCCACTATCACCATCTCTCCCACATTCTTATTCGTGAAATTCCTGAATTGGCCCTTTGAGTTATAGTTTTTTTTGTAAATTGCTTTATTATTATTAACTCTTGGCATTTGCCCTTAAAGTTAGAGTAACTACATATGATTTGCCTATATTTATTATTTATTCATATCTTACTCCATAACCAGTTTACAAATATTTATTTCTTAATTTTACAAATATTTCGTTTGTAAATATTAAATTATGGAAAAATGGAACCCCAAAAAAGGGGTAATATATGAAATATGCTTGTTTTGTTCCAGAAATAACGAAATTTGATCTCAAGTCTCAACTATTAATTGAGAAAGTGTAGGTGCGCATATTTTTTGATTATTCAAAATTTTTGTAACCCAAAAAAAAAAAAAAAAAACATGTTTAGTTGTTGTTTTTTAAATTTATTCTTAAAAACATTAAAAACATCCTTTTGATTTTTCTTATTATTTTTTGTGTTTTCCTTTTCTTTTATTTTTTAATCCAAAATTAATCATGTTCTTATCCAAAATCCAAAATCCAAAATCTTCATGTTTTTTTTATCCAAAATGAGGCACCCCCAATTCCCCATTTTGAGTTGATTTGACCGAGGTATCATACCCTTATTATTTTTTGTGTTTTCCTTTTTTAAATCCAAAATTAATCATGTTATTATCCAAAAATCCAAAATCTTCGTGTTTTTCTTATCCAAACGAGGCACCCTCAATTCTTCGTTTTGAGGAAGTGCAGAAGTGACCGTATATTATACCCTTCTTTAATTTTATTAGATGTGATAATTCTAAGTCGACTCGTTAGGGTTAGTCTAATCCATCCTAACTTAGGATCAGTTAGATTCTAATTTATTAACCATTAAAAATTCGGAAGCAATTCTCGCCTAATCCAATTCCTCTACCAAATTAATGTGACTGCAAATTTCACCCATCCGTTGCTTTTTTAGTTTTTTAAAGGTAAGTTGGTCTGGTCTAATCCATTCCGCTCACCTTAATTGTCACTCTACTCTTCATTAAGCCCTCCCTTTTTTCAACTTTTTTTGTATATATAGATATATTTTGTTTTTTGCAAATCTCGAAAAAAAGTACGAAAAACCGTTGTTTTAATTATATTTTACTTATATTTTAAACTTCATTTTAATTCAAATAAATCAATGCAATTTACTTTGGTACCTTAAACTTCATTTTGATTTAAATATATTCTTGTAATTTACTTTCGTAACTCAAATTAACCTTTATCGTTGAAGTGGATAAAACGACCGTTAAGGGCTCTCCACATGACTCATCTTTGTCTCTCTCTACCTCTTCTTCTTATTTCCTTTTGTCTCTTCCTCTTTTCCTCTATCTTCATGACCTTACCTAGCACTGCCACAACCCCTGCCTCAACCCCTGTGCTTAGAATTCTTTATTTTAATTTTTAAAATCTACTAAATAAAACAAAAAATCAATTTGCTTTAAATATAAATAAATTATTCGATTAATCTAATTTTTAAATAAATTATTTTTAAAATTTATTTAATTTTTAAATCTAATAAATGAAAAATCAAATGAATGAGTTTAACATAAAAATTTTAAAATTAAAAATATTTAAAATGGATGAATTTTAATATTTATATCAAATGATTTAATATTTTTGTTTAAAACTAATCTATTTAAATGGGATGAGTATTAATATTTATTTGTATATATATATATATATATATATATATATATATATTTTGAGACAAAAAAAAACTACATTTTAATGTATTGAGTTAATACAAATTTTAATAAATATCAAATGGATGAATTTTTTCTAAATCAAAATTATTTTAAATGTAATATTTATTTATTATATTATTAATTATATTAAAGATATTAAATATTTTAATTGCTAATAAGATCTAGTTTAAATAACTTAAAGCGTGGGCCAAGAATTGGGAGGGATCAAGTGTTCAATCAGTAGGACAAATTTGTGAAAAGAATAGCTAGATTATCATTATGTATTGTAAAATGAATAAATGTAAAAAAAAAAGAATTTAATTAATTAAAGTAATATTTGTAAAAAAATTTAAATAATGAATTATTTACTTATATTTTAAAAATAAATAAAATTTGAATTTTTATTTATCATATTTTAAAAATTAAAATAAAAAATTTTGAATTTTATTTAGTAGATTTAAAATAACGAATAATTTATTTGTATTTTAAAAACAAAATTTGAATTTTTATTTAGTAGATTTGGAAACTAAAAATAAAAATTATAAAAATATTAAGAGTTAAAAAAAGAAAAATTGGTGAGCGATGCAATTTTAATAATATTTTCGTATTTCTTTGGGCAGCTGTTTTCTTATCTCGCGACTTTCGTGACGAAGCCGCGCTTCTCACACGGCAAGGGATTCTCGTGGCGGTGTCTTTGTCCTACTTTATCAATCAACCCGTCCATAGCTCATCGCGCGCTTCACTTCCATCATCTATCTTCACACGATCGCTTTCATTAACCTCAGGTAGTTAGAACCACTCTTTACAAGAACTCTACCTTCCATCACCATCTCATCTTTCTAAACTTTCCATAATCATATTTTCAACCTCAACCTAAAACTTTCCAAATTGCTCCATACTACCAAAACCTTCCAAATAATTCTTCCCTTATATACCATAAATTCACCTTCTTAACTTAAAATCTCTAAAATTGGCCCATAACCTATTTTGGACACAAGAAAACTAATTCCCAAACCCATATTTTCACTTACCTAAACTTCCTGATCATCCATCACTAGCCCCAACCTTGCATCAAAGTCGCTGTGGCGGGGTTTCAACCGATAAAAGAAAGAGGGAGAGAGAAGAGCAGAGAGTTATAGTGCGTTAAAGAGAGCGATCCCACTTGCCAGCGCGACACTACATCACTCATTTAATGGGCTTATTTTAATATTATTTTACCACTTAACGGTATCGGCCACATAGCGCTAATTTGTAAGTATAAGTAAACTGAAAGAGTCTATTTAAACCGAAATGAAGTTTAAGGCTATAAGTAAGATACCGGATAAAACATAGGGGAGGGAGTGTTTGTATCTTTTCCCTTTAGACTTTTGTTTAATTTACTCAGACAAATAAGATAGCGTCGAACATTTCAACAAAAGTAAAAGTGATGAAAAATGTGATTCCAAATTTGAGTCATAGTGGGACAATTTACTACCTTAAAACTAAAATAGATTCAAAAAACAGAAAAAATAGTTATGTTTAATTTTTAATAAACTGATTTGATTAAAACACCTTTTGAAAATTAAAATTTGGAAATTTGATTATCCTCCAGTTCAGTTTCTTTTTTGATATGATTTTGATAAAAATAATTTCTTCTTATTTTTTTACAAAATAACTCATTATTTTGAAGACAGTATAAATATATGAAATGAAAAACATTTTTATCCAAAAAAAAAGAAGAAGTTATTTTCAAGAAAAACAGTCTTTAACAAAATATTTTATTTTAACATTACCAAACCTGGTCTCAGTAAATGTTTTCCTCTTCTCATATATTTAACGTCTTTTTCTGTGACAACGATGCAGATTACAGTGTCGTCCCAACTTCTCAGCACCAGAACACTTTCTTGTTTCCCCAATACACAATAATTAATAAGAAATAAGAAATATTGTACCATGAAACAAGCCCATGCATGTCAATGTCTGATTCAACTTATTTCTTTACGAAAACCCTTAAGAAACCACACGAAAGATTAAGAATATTAAAACCTATTTGGTTACCCTATTTGAAAACTATTTTTCGTGTTTTGAAAAAAGAAAAATAAGGAAAACAGCAAGTTTCTGATTACCATAGTTTTTTTGTCCAGAAAAACATGGAATGGAGAAGATAGAAAACACTTCTTAGTTCTTAGTTCAGAGAAACGAAGAACAATTTTTCAAAAAACACAAAAATGGTTTTCCCTTAGTTATCAAGAACAATTTTCATAAAGGTGTTCAAAGAGGCTCATATCCTATACATGCATTCCAAAGGCTACATCAAATCTAGGGTTGGAAAATAAAAAAAGCAGAGGATTTACATAAATGCTTAACCAGCCCTATCACTTCAAAACATCAAGGATTTGTTATTACAATTTAAAATCCATAAAGCCTCCCACCTGAAATGTTTTTATATCATCACACAAATACACACCACTCAACAAAAAAGACATTATTTATATTTAGACACAGAGATAAAACAGTAGATAATATATAACAAATAATTTTTCTTTACAAAAACATATACAAAATTATATTAATAAAACCTGAATCAACTATTTTTTTTTATTATAAAAAATTTAAAAATATTTATAGAAGTTAAGTGAATTAATGAATGTTTATATATAAATATTTGTATTAATAAAAACCTAAAATAATAATTTTTACAATTATAAAAATATTTGAATTAATTAATAAAGGTATCCAAAATCTTGTATTAATAAAAATCTTAAATAGTTATTTTTATAAAATAATTTTTATGATTATAGATTTTTTTTAAATATTTAAAAAAAATTGAATTATTTGAATTTTAAAAAGTATATGATATTATCCAGATTTTTTTAAATAAAATAAATAGATGTTTTAAAATAAAATAAATAGATGCTTTAAGGATAAATAAATAGATGTTTTAAGGATAAATAAATAAGTATTTTAGGAATATAAAAAAACTTTTAAAGTGATTTTTTTTCTTTTTTAAAACACCTCCCAAGGGTTTTTTGAACTTTCAAAAATGCTTTTGAAAACATTACCAAAGGCCTTTTATTGTCCTAAAAACACTTAAAAGTGTAAAGTCTAGAAACACTTCTAAGAACAATTACTAAACAGGCCCTAAAAGCGAATTCTACAATGCTTCTCATAACAAACGAAGATAGTAACATGACCATCATAAACAAAAGAGAGATACAATGTTACAATGTCATCACAATCATAAAAACAAAAGTTCCATAGTCAAAAGATAAATTTTTTCAAGCAACTGCTCATTTATATTAATTTCGTATATAAATTCAAGCAGCAACCCTTATTCACTGACTCCAATTATCATTCAGAGCCATCATATCATGTCTCTATACATCCTTCCACAGTATCGATATTGCACAATTATACATTTACCCAACCGAACCAATACCACACTGCCCCAACACTACCCAAAAACAAAAAACACACACACACACCCAAACCCTACTAATACCCACCATAGCACAAACCAAACCAAACCCCCATTAGCCAACAACAGAGCTACGAGGCTGGGGCCAAGACCTTCGAGGATTCAGTTTTATTGATTTGTCAAGACACAATTGTACACAATGAACTTTATTATAACTAAGCTACCAAGGAGAATATGATAGCACCATCGACGAGATCAATAAAAGCTGACAGTGCCAATGGATGGAGAGACACAACGTGATAAGGAATATCAAAGACTACTTACTGTAAGATAGAGTCACTCTAACCAAGCTCTAACCAAATGGGTTACCAAGATGCTATAATATGAATCTCCCAAATGAGCTAAGTGGTGAATAGGACGAGCATTTGATTTCCAGTCACATTTTTGTTAGCATAAGGTATTGACCACAAACATAGAGCATGAAAAGAAAGCAAAGAGTGCCTCCCAAAGTACAATAGATGTCAAGATATCAAACCACAACTGGAAATCAAGTTTGAACATGGTAAGCATTTTTGCGACCAACCATCTTAATCTCCTCCATTTGGACTCTGATAAACCAGGTCAATTTCAACAGCTAATGACATCATCAATAGAAGCAGGAAATATAGTTGGACGAAGCAAATAACCAAGATTGTAGTGTAATCATATTAAGCATATACTTGCATATTTGTGATGAATGGGACATCGATAAGAGATTATTTCTTAGGAAGTGAAATTTCAATTTGAGGGAGAGCAGCTTACTTTCAGAAATTATGACAAGTTCTGGTGAACTTGGAATCACCAAAATATCAGTAGATTAACACCATGATACTAACAATGTAAAATGTAGATCAACAAGAAACATTTTCTGGTCTTGCTATTCCCTAATACCAAAACCAACATGGAAGCTGTAATGTGGCGATAAAGACAGCAAGGGGAGAGTAACTGAATCACTCAGAACAAAGGTTGGGAATAGATAACTCCTATTGCGGATTCAAAACACCCACAACTCCACAATCACTGTAGCCTAAAAACTCAGATGAGGTTACTTCTGTTGAGGATAATTAATGATCTTTATATTCACAAGAGAAAGCAGCAGTGCACAATCGAATTCCGATACAGGCAATTAAGAATTAGACAAGCTTAAAAGGGTCAAGGAAATAGCCCTCTTGAATTTTTTAAGATTTAAGATCATGAATTGAATTTTGAAGAAAATGAAATCAACTCACTGTCAAATATGCCGACAGAAAGTCTAGAGGACCTAAACTAAGTGGTTCTCAGGAAAACTATGGCCATTTGCATGATTCAGTTTTTAGAGTGATCATCTCTTCATATACACAGATCAAGACAAAAGATACAGAGTTAAGAAGGAAAAGGAGAGAAGTTGACGCCACATTGAGTGGCTTTTGGTTTATTTAATATCAAAAGACGATTTGTCCTGTCTCAAAACTAAACAGTAAGGTTAAAAGGCACCAGGATAGTATTGAGAAGAGATCATCACCAGCCATGTTGTAGTAAGACATTCTATCGAGCAGTAGAATGATCTACTAGAGAAGCTGAGACCAAGAGGATAGAAGGACAAATATAATATAAATATTAACCCTTGAATTTGCCAATTATGATCTTTGCCGAAAATACTTGTGGCCATGAACATCAAATTTATAGCATAGCAATACTGAAATTAGAGGGTTCCACAACAGTCCAAGACTTAAGAGTCATAAAACACTACGAAGGAAAGAAAGGTCCTAATAAGGTCTAAGACAACGGCAGATGATGAATAGATTAAACAAAAACAGACAGAAGCCTATATTCCTGAAATCAGCCAGCTGCGAATCTTCCCAGCACTGTATTGAAGAAACAGGACCAGTAGACAGAGAAACCTAGAAATAAGAAGCCCTCTCCAGGACCAAACTTAAAGGAACTACTTTGAGGAAACATGAGGAAGAGCTCCAAGGTTTCATCTAGAATTCACCTTCAAATACCAAGAAGTGGCCTCAAAACTCAGGTGGCCATTATAAAAGCTCAACCGTGTTTCTGTGCGCTTCTGTTCAGGTGTGCTAGATATTAAAGCCACACGATCACCTCGGGATGACTTGGAATCAGAAATCTCTATAACTGCTCCTGATATCTGAAAGACAGAAGTTTGTATCAAGACATCACTGAATCAACTGTATTTTACAAAAAGGAAACTCATGTCCAATGCAAAGGGAGAATAAACATAGAACATGCTATTCCACAGTTCCAAAAGCATTCACCTAAAATGATAGAAATATAAAAAAATTTACAGCAAGCAAGCTAGCAGCGTAATAAACAAAAAAAATACATGGATTAAAGCAGCCAGAATAACAGCTCCAGGCATGCAAAGAACTAGGAACCCCACTCCACCCCACGATTTTTCTATACTTCTATGCCCTGAATAAACTAAAGCCCATATATTACAGTTTGAATCAATTAGTCATTAGTGATTTATTACAGACATCTGAATGAACGATTTTTCTTCCCTCTCAATTGATAACTAGGTACTAATAATAACAACTACCAAAATGACCACAAAGGAAGTCGAAAAGATGACCCACCTGCCTAATGTTTGCAATATTTGCCCCACCTTGCTCCATAATCTCTTGCCTACTGCATTCGCAGGGATCAGCATGTCAAAGGTCGATGGCGTAGGCAATCTGCAATGAAGAATGACAGAGAAAAAGCACGTAGCGGAAAAATCATAAGAAACAAGATAACATCAATATAAGAACTCTAAAGCATACACTTACCCTCCATAAAGCTTTGAAGAATAAGAGGACATTGATCCATAGGCATTCTCCCCTACCTGTTAGAAGGGAAAACCCAAGCAAAATGAATGCTAACAGAGTTGCAAAAAATGATTGTCTTCATAAAGTTACAGTATGATACGAAATAATCCCTCTTGTAACCTAGAATTCATGAGCAAATTTAACATGCAAAAAAGAAATCTAAAAATGGACTGTTAATATTCTAATTCAGAATCCTATATCACATTAATATTTACATCTTTATATTTATTTATATGAAAAACCTAATGATGAAGAATAGGGAAAAAGAAAAATGCAAAAAAGAATAAAATCACCTTCTTTGAAGGATTTAAGATACATTAGCAACTCTTTGGATGTCATTTCAAGAGAGCTCATATGACCTCCAGAATTTATTACAATTTCAAGAAATAGATATTACATTAAAAGGCAAAATGCATGTATACATTTGAGATTTTAAATACCCCAAATAATTTTAAATAATCACAGACAACCAACAACAGTCAATAATCAAACGGTAAAAAGTGTACATACACATTTGAGTTCTTAATATCTCAAACAATTTTAAATTATAACTGACAAACCACCACAATCAATAATAAAAAATGCCCTTTCTAACTTAGCTAGGAAACCAAAAGCGAAAAAACTGGTTATATACAGACAGATAATTAAGGCTAAAAGCATCTACTTACTGACAAAGATCCATATCCATAAAGGCTGCTTGAAGAAAGAAGGCCCAAGCCACTTCCAGTTTCAGCCCTCTGGTCATAGCTCAATGGAGCAACTGGGGAGCAGAGACAAAACAGAAGAGACTGATAGACCCGCACCACCAGAGTACAACGAGTCAGTCCCAGCAGAAGCATTGTGGCCAGTATCCCTATCCTTCAATGCATCATCCCGAAGTCTCAGAACAATCTGAACAAGCGCATCTCTCACACTACCAACTTCTCCAACCACCTTTAACATGGAAGAAAACAAAAATACAAAAACACGCCATACATAAGCTAATACAAATAAGTAAACTTAAATGCAAGCCAATGCAAGCCAAAGCAAGCCAAAGAGAATGTGCATCAAACTGACCTCAACAAGTTCATCATTTGCGTCAGCACACTTGGGGCGCCACTCTTTGAGATGCGAATATCAGCTCTAGTTCTTTTCCTAATTTCATTAATAATTGTCCACTTTTCCCAATAATACAACCAATGATTTTTGATGGAACAAGAAGACGTAATAGCAACAGTGTCATCATCTTCATCGTTTATCTTAGCTTGCAGTAATAAAACAGCTTCAACTGCCATGGATTTCAGATCATCGACCGACTGCCAAAAATAGATTTCCAACTCTATCAGAATATGGAGAGAAGTTATTTGTGTGTAGCAAATGAGGCACATAGATCAATGGCTGTAATTGGATGCCATGTTAAAAATAATGATAATGTAGTAGATATAGTTAATAACAAATCCTGTCATTTCATGTTCTAGATCATGTTAACTTGAATATGAGTGTTCAGAAACAGTTGGTTTACTGAAAATTTAAAGGAACAGAAAACATGAGCTCCTGACAAAGCTTGTCTTTTTCAGCTGAAAATTAGGAGAATATATAGAACGTGATTTGCAAAAAGGTGCAATAAAGCACACAAAGCATACAGTATATTCTAAAAAAAGTCAACATAACACCAATGTTTGCTTCCAATTCACAAGCTCGTATGTCACCTATGGCAAACAAGCTTTTGACAAATATTCTCATGAAAAATGAAAATGAAAATAAATGCACTTAATGCATTTGTCAACAGTACTTTATATAAGCACATTGAATATGTCTAAAAGCTTCACTTAATGCATTCGTGTGACAGGATTCCTAAGTGAAATATGCAAAGCAGTAAAAAAAGAATGCAAAAACCTTCTACTGTCCTCTTCAGTTCTCCATAGAAATTGACTTACTGATAATAACATACAAGAAAAGAAGAAAGAAAGGATACTGAAGAAAGAAATAAATACACACCTGTTGTGAAGGACGGTGATGAGACACTCATCACGATCAGCTTTGGTGTCATCAACCTCAACATGTGCACCACTAGCCTGCCTTACACCCTTAATGGAACTCCCTCCCTTACCAATAACACGGCCAATCTTGTCAAATGGGCACAAAACTCTTATAATTAACTCCTCAGATCGTGATGCTCCATAACCAGAAACTACGGGAAGGTTAGATGAATAAACCGGCCATGTACTGCCCATGTCAGAATAACCCTGAAGTTCCGGTACATGTGTGGCAGCTAAGACAGGAGGAACAGATCTAGCAGACATGATAGAGTCCGCACTAGGATAGAATCCACCTGCAGGATATATCTGTACATCTGAAGGGATAATGATACTGGGAGGAGCTCTTGCACAGTGCTAAGAGGAATTTCTTCTCTGGGAGTGAACTTGTACATGATTGCAGAAATTGCAAACAGTGCTCTCTTCACTGCTTCTGAATCACCAGCTACCTATACAAAAAAAAACAGAATGGTCAAAATACATGAACAGTACTAAAAAAGAATTCATGTAGGACAGAAATTCAAAAGTTCATTAGAGTAAAATCAATAAAAGCAAACAAGAAGGCATTAAATCTCTGCACATGCATAATTATTTAACAGCGCTGCACATGGATTTTAGTAATCCTGACTTAACATACATAAGCCTAAGGTCTAACATGAACACATCTGTTGTCCAGAAATAATGGTAGAGATTAATTGCCATCATGAAACTAGAAGCCTAATGACTTGTCAAAAAAGAAAGAAAGAAAGAAAGGAAGAAACTTGAACCTAACCAAAAGGGCTATAAATGATCTAGCAAATGGCATCTCATTGTTTCAATAATCCATCAGTTTAGGCCAGAATTCTATTATATTTCTTTACGGAAAACACCACAAACCATAGAGCATCCCTCCGATCTGCACTCGCATCAGTGAAACGTGACTACAATGAATCAATGATTATCTAACCCAATTTGTCTGATGGTGTAGATGCCAAGATTAAGGGGAAAGCATCATTCCATGCATTAAAAAACTCGGACAGCTTCATGGTCAAGAACCATGTTAAATGCTAACTCCTCCAGTTTTTGGATTAAATACATATCATTTTTCAAAGGTATTAGTTGAGAAGTGGAAGAAAAGAAAATGATAAACCAAAAGTTGATCTATGAAATTTTACCCCACACAATGATTTGAATTTTCCTAATTCCCTTCTTTTGATACCCTATTATAAACTAATAACACTCTTCAAAAGAATTACAACCATCAAATAAAAGGTGTGCAGCACAAAGCTTATTGAAAGTTTTGAAATAATAGATTATATGGCATTCAATACAATAATCATCAGTGAAAAAATTACTTATAGTAATGATAACTTTTGTTTTAAACAAAGGTTAATCCAGTACAGGAGGGTACTACTGACCAGAACAAAGTTGTCAAATTCCATCGCAAGAAGAATGAGGTCAGCGCGGTCCTTGGCAGTTATCTTAATATTTGCTCTTGTCTTGCTTCTCAGCCTCTTTATGGTAGCACCCGCCTTTCCAATAATATTTGCAGACTGGCTAGATGGAACAAGAATTTGACATTCTTCCTTATCTTTCCTTTTTTTCTCAGAGTTCTCAACTGAAGCTATAGCATTTACAATGGCAGTGTGCACTTTAAGAAGGGCATCCTGGGCAGGGCATAGGGGCTGCTTGTCATTAAATTCATCATCAACTTCACCTCATCCTTTTCCCTTAACATAGCAGTAGATGGTTATAACCCTATCTTTAGAACCCGGGTGATCTACAACCTTAATCTTTGCCCTGTATCTTGCCTATTGGAGTTTATAACTTTCCCACTTTTACCAATTACACCCACAACCCCATCTGGGCACAGTATCCTATAAACTATCAATTCATCACTTCCCTTCTCATCTTTTTCATTTCCCCGTCTTTTCTGAACCTTGTTGTCACCATCTTGGTCTCTCTGGGAACGAAACCGCTTCCCTGTTTCGCCCATCCTCTTATAAATATAGACCGAGTCCTGAAACCACAAAATATGGCCATGTTAAAAAACTCAGTAAAAAAATAAACAAATAGATCCAACTGTCTGTAGTTGAAAAGGCAAGGAAAAGAAAACACAACAAAGTTTTGAATCTGCTGTTCCACATCATTTGCATTTCCAAAAATTCCAAAACAATAGTAAACCAACCCAAAAGGTTGTATTAGGGTTAGCCAGGTAGAAACCCAAATAGTAGGGTCAGCTGGAGAGAGCTTAGTTTGATTCTACACCTGACTCTCAGAAATCAATTCAGGCATACAGATAAACCCGATAAAAATAAAAACCCAACAAGTTGATTTAAAACCAAAGAGACAAAAACCCAGAAAGGGAATACAAACCCAACAAGAGAGAGAGAGAGAGAGCAAGTTTATTTTCTCCAAAAAAAAAACAGAGAGCAGGGTTACTTTCTGTCATACCAAATAGCTATTGATAAGATCCTTACTTTATGCTCTTTCAGCTGTTACCCTAAAAGGTATCGTTTTCTTGGGCACGAAGGAAAGCAGATGCTGCTTCCAAAAGCCACAGCAGCACCAAATTGCCAACCGATACGCCCTAGGACATTAGAAGTAATTTTCTCGATTGAAATTGATTTAATTTAAGTTCTAAAATGCAAGAAAATACTACTAAAATCCTAAACAAAAAGTACAACATCAGAGAAGAGGGAAATAAATTATTAGGGCACTCAATCAGATCCCTTTTACAAATCGGCGCCGAAGAACAAAAAAAAAAAAAAGATTCTACGGAAATATTTCCCCTCCATTGTCTTGTGGTTGTAAAACAAGTATATCTAACTAGAAACAATAATTTCCTCAAAAGACAGAAGAAAAAAAGAATCCAGGAAAAAAATTCACCCAATACAAAGAGACTCGAAAATAAAAATACAAAGTAGAACAGTTTACCCGAATCGCCAGAAAACGAAATCACCGAAACGCCCTGAGAAAAACCCTAGAAAGGAGCGTACCTGTGGGAAGGAGAGTGCCAAAACCCTAAACACAGTGATTGCTCTACGTCGACTTATGATTTATCCTAGCTCGGGCCCATACGATCTTCCAGACATATATCTAGAGAGAGGGTCAACTGGCTATAGCCGGTAATTCTCTTCGAAGAGACCGATGATAAGAGGTTGGTTACGACTTACGAGGTTCCTTTATTCACCTTTCGTTTCCTTACTCTAATTATTTTTCCAACATGTCTTTGATTTCAAATTTCACAAATATTGTGAAATAAGGAACTAAAAAACCAAAAATTCATTTTCTAATATTTGATTTACTATAAATTATGAAATAAAAAACAAATTTATTTGAAATTAAATAAAAATTTACCATTTTTTTTTAAGTTTATTCACTTTATATATTATATTGTATTATTATAATCTTACAATTATTGAAGCATGAAATTAAAGAAATTGGTTTAGAATGAACAAAAACAAAAGTTATTTACAAAACTAATCTCTTATAAAAAATAAGATCGAAAACGCCTCTCGCTTTCGAAAAATATATCCCTAAAGTGTAGCGCAAACTTTATCACGATAACAAACGCTCTACGATCACTTGCTATTTAATCCTCGCTTTATAATCAACGCTTCGGCAGATTTTTATCGCAAGTGTGTTTTTTTGTACTTGCAGTTAAATTTCAATTAAAGATGTTAGTTTTCCCATTTTTGTTGGGATTTAGCCATTTTAAATGCTTACCCCTCTCTTCATTACCCCTTCCTTCTTACTTCTTTATCATTTGAACCAAGTATTAAGGGTATAAAAATTTACCAATTTTGAAATCATATAATCTGTATAGTTGAAAAATATGAAAAATAATTTCAAATAATCTATCAAATAAATTATTAATTTTAAATTGTTCTTTTATTTTTTAATTCTAATTTCCCTCCCATTTTATTTCTTGCATCTCAATACTAAGCATAGCCATAAAAATGAAAATTTTGAGGAAAATAAAATAAAAATAAATTCAAATTTTATGTTTTTTTAACTTAGTTTACTTGTTTTCAATTATGAAAAGAGATTAACTAATTTTAAAATACATAAATATTTTATTTAGTTCTAATTATATTTATATTCCTTCATATTTCTTAGAAAAACTATTTACTTTACCATTTTTCTTTTCTTAGTAACTTTAGAAAATCAAATATAAGGATAACCTTTTCTATTGCAACTTACATGAGCTTAACTTCTGCCATTGAAAATTTTGTTAATTTTTATTAATTATATTTTATTTCAAAAGTAATAAATATGTGGTAATTTGTATTTAATCACATTCGATTCAACGGGTGACCAATCTTTATTCCGTATGAGAAACCAATTAATTGGTGAATTCAAATAATCATCTAAGAGGAGGAAAATTTAGTGAAGATAATTTTATTTTATCTTTTCATCATACAAAATATTTAGCAACAATTATAACAAAATACAATAATGAATAAGAAAATAAGTAAACAATAAAGAATAAAGGCTGGGAAATGCAAGTAGGTGGGCCTTATGAAGATGACAACCTTGAGTTTTAATTTAAATTTTATAATGTTGTATGTTAAACCCAAAATTTGCAAATTTAAATTTTAGAAAATCATTAGTTTAACATTATATCAAGACTTGGTTTAGCTTGTTTGAAAGGAATATATCAAGAATTTTGCATGACGATTTACATTTATTTGTTTATCCATTAACGTATGAATGAGGGAAGGTATTAAGAAAAAAGTTTTTATGATATATATATTTTTTATATATTATAGTCATTAGGCATATTTACAAGTAAATTAGTTGATCGCCTAATTGGGCATATATTATTTGCAATGCAAGGAAGAGTTGACGCATAAAGTGATTAATTAATTGATTGATATGTTGAGTGGTACTATGCTATATACTAAGAGAAAAAGACTCTTTAAGCAACCAACACAATCAAATGTTTAATTAATGTCAATCGCACTCTAATATTAGTCTTTCATTTGCTTAAGAGCAGCTCCAACCAAAGCATCAAACGAGGTCTGCTCAAATCATTCAACTCACCTGATATTCTCATTGATGTCTTCTACGCTCTTCATCTGTGTCATCACCAGTTGATTATCAGATCACTACGTTCTTCTAGATGCAAATATAACTCTAAAAAGAAAACTGCATATCAATTTGCGGGTAAAATCATCAACCCAGCTTCTTCAACTATCATTTTTTCTTCAACAACTATATTCAATTATTTAAATAGTCTTTCAAACTTAAAATACGCTGATTCATCCTATTTATTTTGAAATTCCTTACATTCTGACGTAACGCATCATTTTATCGAAGACGCAAACAGACATCAAAGACAAACGGCGATCAATCGGAAATTGACACCATTCGACGCTTTCCATCGGAATAGCTTCTAACTACCTAAATCAAAATACAGCCATTAAACTAAAACCTTATACAACTTTAAACCTAATTTGCTAGCTGTATTTCGACTCATAGGAAGAGTGTTCAAGGATTCTTAAACCTTCTATTTATAGGAAAACACGAAAGTTATTACAATCTGCAAGTTACGGTGATTCCATGATATCATATTATCCACCCGCCCAAGACTCTTTATGATTTTATTTTTGCTTCTCCTTCAAAAGCATTATATCAATTAGACAAGTTATTCATATTTATATACTAATAAAATTTTCCATTTCTATCCGATATGCATATCGCGAGACACATGCGACTATGTGAAAGCTGCTTGCTAGCTCCAATAACGTGACCATGTGAATCAATCAAGGGCCCCCCTTGAATTTCCTGTTCGATTTTAATGCATAAAATATCCGTAGTCTCATTGAAGGGAATGGTATTGACCGATATCTCGTAACGCAAGTTATTTCCTTTAAAAAAAGGTAAACGTAGTATTGTTTGAAAATGTTTTAAAGTAGTTCTTAATTTTTTAATTAAAATAAACAGTTACTAATTATATCATGCCGTGTGTAACTAAATATAATTGGTTTATTTAGAATCAAAGTATTATTTGTTCCTAAGGCATTGAATCACACGGGGAAGTTCTTTGTCATTGAATCATGTGTAACTAAATATGTTTCTTCGATTATGATAAAAGACTTTTTTTTATTACATTTTAATTGCAGACTATTTTTATTATACTTTAATTTTAATTTTAAGATAGTAAAATGTCCCTTTCCATTTGGACTTGAACCTGGGAACGCCCTATATATATATATATTATCTCGTAGCTTCTGTTAAAATAGAAACTGAATAGGCACCCTTGATCATATTCATTCAAGGGTAATGTCATGATGATTCATAGAACATATAATATTCTCTATTTGATGTCCTAAAAAAAAAGGGTAAGGCTTTTAATAATATCTATAGATAGGAGATAATAAAGTAGATGTGTAGTACAAGAGAATTAGTCAATAAGTGGGGTGAGAGACCACGTTGTTAGTGGAAGTTAGATTGTTAGTTTTTTTTAGTCCACTAAGTATTTTTTTTATTTTATTAATTAGATACTGGTATAGTTTTTACTATTATTTGAATTATTGGGTCATTATATTTATTTGTATTTAAAACTTTAAATGTTATCAAGTTGAGGAGAAGAGTTTAATAAAAGTTAGTTAAAGTTTTATCTCGCCTGAAGCAGATTATCCTATCATTGGTATCAATGCCGACGATCATAGCAACCAACAAAGAAAGAATTAAGTTGCTTAAAGTAAGTGTTGGAGGATTGCAGGATACTGTGAACTGTATGGAGTTGGGGGTCAACGACAAACTACGCCAATTAGAGGTTGTTATCAATAGGATCTCAAAGCTGGCATACTCACTGCCTGACCTCACCCCGCTAGCCATACTTTGAGCGTGAAGTGAGTTCATGGAATGGGCATGTTCGGCATCACCGTAAAGCAGCTTATCCCATGTTCCTCTCTAAATTAGCTAGACTCGAGTTCCCAAGATACTCCAATGATGATCCCATAGAATGACCACACATGAGTTGAACAATTAATACTAGAGCAATCTTGAGTCACAAACGGTGCCTTAGTGATCCTACCATCTAGAAGGTGAGGCAAACCAATGGTGGTAGTGGCTTTGTAGGGCATATCAAGAGGAAGTAAAAGAAGTGTCATGGGGCATGTTTGTGGAGGAGATATGGTCACGTTTTAGGCCTACAGATTGTGAGGATTTTGATGAATCCTTATCTAAGATACAACAAATGGGGTCCTTATGAGACTATCAAAAGGAATTTGAAAGGTTAGGCAACAAGGTGCATGGCTGGACACCAAAAGCACTTGTGAGCACTTTTATGGGAGGCCTTAAACCTAAGATTGCTGATGGGATTAGGATGGTCAAGCCAAAGACATTAAAGGAAGCCATTAGTTTAGCCAGAATGCGAGATGATCAATTGAACCGACAAGGGATGAGACCAGCTCTCATATTTAATGAGAAACCATCTCCATCAATGAAAGAATTCATGGATGAGATAAAAGAAGTATTCAGGGTCTTTGTTTTAATTGGTGATGAGAAGTTTACTCCAAAGCATAGATGTAAAGGGCCACAATTATTACTATTGGAGGGAAGTTAAGAGGATGAGGATGGGGCCAATCATGATCCATATTACAAGATCAATTACTCCATATTCATGTTCTCACAAGATCAATTAAATTTGCAAAAGCTAAAGGATCTTTCATCATCTTGAACCTTGAGGACAAGGTTCCTTCGAAAGAGGAGGGCAATAATAGGAGATAATGAAGACATGCAGTACAAGAGAATTAGTCAAAAAGTGGGATAAGAGACCACGTTGATAGTGGAAGTTAGATTGTTAAATTTTTTAGTCCATTAAGCATTATTTGTAATTTATTTTTTATTTTATTAATTAAATAATATGCTAGCTTTTAGGATTATTTAATTAGTGGATCATTATTTTTATTTGTATTTAAAACTTTGAATGTTATCAAGTCGAGGAAAAGAGTTTAATAAAAGTTAGTTAAAATTTTATCTCATCTGAAACAGATAATATTGAGGTTTTATCTCGCATGAAGCAGATTATCCTATCAATCTAATTGTCTACCAATTTTTTTTTTTTGGGTTCATCTTCAATAGTGAATGATTCGCAAGAAATGAGACATTCTTGAATTGAAATGATTTACAACCTAATTGAGTGTCACATGGTGATTAGAATGAATAAATCTGATCAATACCTATTGCTATAAGGTGTTCCATACACAATAAGATATGGTACAGTCCGCACAACCGTGTCAATTGGTATTGCAAAGTTCACTCCAGAGGATACTCCTGTTCCTGCATGAAAGACCATTAAACTAAAACCTTATTCCACTTTAAACCGAATTTGCTTGCTGTGTTTTGATTCATAGGAAGAATGTTGAATGATTCTTAAACCTTTTTTTCTTCTGGAAAACAAGAAAGTTATTACAAATTTTTAAGTCCATGGCAGCATTGGAAACATGTTTTACTGACTTTCAACCGCAGATAAATTCATTAGCAGCAAAGCAGATATGAATATAGGTGCAATGCAGGTGAAGGTGGTAAGAAGAGCCATGTTGGTTTTGATAATATGTGGTTGGAAGAGGAGGGTTTTATGGAGAAGGTGAAAGGGAGGTGTCAGGGTTTTAGCCCTTTCAAGATCTCCTTGTTTCTCTAGGCACAGGAGGGATGGCTAAAGAGACGGTTTTTCTCAAAATGATATGAGAGAAACCCCAAGATTTGCAGAGGGTGATATCCTTTTCTGTATCTGTGACAGGATTATCTCATCTTATCTTATCTTATCATATACCATTCTCCAAGACCGATATGGACGCTTAAGTGAGTGAACGCTGGTGTAAACATGTACAATTAAGGAAAACAAATGAACAAAGGAAGATCTCCTCACCTTTACGAGTGAAAGTTGCCAGCACCCAATAACACGACCAGTATGAATCAACTGAGGTCCTGAATTTCCTGTTTGATCAATACATCAAAAATCTGTAACTTCAACTTGGAAAGATCCAAAGACATGTTTTCTGGAAATAAGAGAGCCAAACAATAAATATTATTAACCACTCAATGTTGTATTATAGGATGAATTTCTTCCATCACAATGCACATGCAAACTACTCAAACAAAAAGAAGGAAAATCTTTAAAAGAAATTCTTCCAGTCTCACCAGAATTAATAGCAGCATCTGTTTGTATAGCTCCTCGAATGGCCTCTTTCCATTTTGGTGAGGGTATCTCCTCAAGCTAAGCCCACTAACTACCTGCACTATTCAAATGACCCAGCAATCAATCGTTATGTTACCGAATATCTGTCATTTACTATCTCAAAGTAGTACTCTTCAAGCAAAATTACCCCTGTTGTTAATGTGTTCTCATATCCATAAGGATTCCCGATGGCAAAGCAGCTCTGACCCACACGTATATCACGAGGATTTGGCCGAGAACAATAGGTTTCACTCTTTTTTCTTGAATATCAACCTAAATAACATTTTGTTAAGTCTCTTGTAGAAAGAAAGAAGACAAAATAGTCTTTGATGAATGAATTCCTTGGTTTTTCATTAATCTAAACAACATGTATAAACATAAAGAGCTAGATATATACAATTGGTAGGTCAATCTAACATTCCTAATTAGGTTCGCAACCTACAAGTATATATTTACATTCTATAAAACTCTTCAACTATCTACCATCACAAATGTAGCATGAAACATGGGATTTAATGCAAGATACGTATACACATGCAACTGGTTTTAGTAGGGTTTCCATATCCATATACTAAATTGCACTGTTGTAAGAACATAAGAAGGGCTTTAGAAAAAGCAACCTGGGATGTATATATATATATATATATATATATATATATGATTTATTCTAAAAAATGTATGTATATATATATATGATTTATCTAAAAAAAAATGTATGTATATATATATAAAGAGAGAGAGAGAGAGAGAGAGTAGAACTCAACCTACAAATGAAGAGGAGGATAAACATAAATACATTAGATAGTACCAGAGGGATTTTTTTTTTTATTTTATTCAATTAGTACAAGAAACTCTGAGCAAGACTCTTCGACATATTTATTTTTCTGCCATTGATACTTTTTCCATCTCGCATGCAATTATTAGGCAAGTCCTTGCATTGCTGCTCGCTTTTCTTTTTCCGACAAGAATACAAGTTGAATTTATTTTGTGATGTGATGTCAACTCATGTTAAATCACAGCAATTAGAGTGATAAGATGGTGCTTGAAGATACTACTAGTAACAGAACTAAAAACTTAGTCCAAACAGGAAAATTCTACTTTAACTAACATCAAATAGCTCAAACAGGCCTTATTTATTTGTCCTACAATCCTTAGGTGAAAGCTTCCATCTAACCTCTAGTAGCTAAAATCAAGTTGTGATATGTTTTAATTCTCACATCAGAAATCATAAATGCATGAAAGCAATAATTTAATAGAACTGTTCAAGAAGGCTGCTAGAAGAATAAGTATAAAAAAGACCTATTTAAAAAGGTCGCTAGCTCACTTTTGTTTGCCCTTGAAGCATGTGGCATCAAGTATCAACTATGCTAAGACGCTTTTTTCCTGACCATTTGGATAGACATCCCACCTGCAATAGCAACAGCATAAATGCAAGAGCAGATCTCTTACGAAAGAGTCCATTCCCTTTAGTTCACATTTCTCCTGACCATGGATGGGTTATAAGCAGTTCTCCTTCACTCCGTACCCCCACCCTTATTCTTGCTTCTAATCTCCTTTGATGCCTATACCTAAACATATGAGATTTGTGGTGAAACCAAGAGAGAAGAGTTGAGGAATGAATTTTGTGTTTTATTGATTCATCATACATATATATGTTTAAAGTTAACATACATAGTGTTTAATCTACTCTTCCTAAATGGTTACAACCCTACAAGTATCCTAATGACATACAAACCTATATGTAAAGTATAATACATACTATAACACTTCCCCTCAAGTTGAAGCATAGATGTTAATCATGCCCAACTTGTTACATAGGTAACTAACTCGGTCCCACTTGCGCCTCGCGTAAGATATCACCTAATTGTTATCTAGTTCCACGCACTCATAGAAATCGTAAACGTAGCTGTATGTTCTCACGCATAAAATGACAATTTATCTCTATGTGTTTAGCAAGGTCCATGTAAAACAAGATTAAGCACATGAAGAACTCCGATTGTCACACCAGAGCTTTGCTAGGGCTGAGGTTTTAATACCGACTTTCACCAAAAGTTGATGAAGCCACATAATCTCGCACATAGATTGTGCCATCATTTATATTCGTACTTTGCACTTAGGATCGAGAGATAACACTGCTTATTACTCTTCCAGACTAGACTTTCCAACCATAATCTAATCTGGCCCAACCATGTAAAACTACGTAGATATTGTCCACTTCGGGCCCAAGGGGCTCTCACGGCTTTAAAACACGTCTACTAGGTTGAAAGGAACCCATACTTATATAGTGCTAGGAAGTTTCTCCCCTATCCGATGTGGAATGTGACAAACACTTCCCATGCAGACACAACGTCCTCGTTGTGTCGCATGGGATTGTGGGGCCAAGGGCAAACACTCTGATGGCGCCAACGGAATAATTTCCACATCGATACGAGGATCCGCCTGAGCACATGTTAAATGACCAAATCTCCTAATAGCTAACAGAGATTTGAATTACAGATTATCATGCCTTTAATACACCTCCTCACGTGAAGCCCCATACCCGCAAGTGGAAAGTCAAACAAACTATATAGAGTCCTCCACGGACTTTCAAATCAACAAATGGGGAATAAATTGCAACGAGGTCGCTTTAACCTAAAAGACCTCCCGCCGCATGTCCAGCTTCCGATACCATGTAGAAACCAAGAAGAGAAGAGTCGGAGGAATTTGAATTTCGGTTTTGTATTGTTTCATCATACATATATACAAGAAGGTTATCAACATTAGCAAATCAATCTACTCTTCCCAAATGGTTACGACCTACAAATCCAAAGTATCCTAATGATACAAACCTATATAAAGTATGATATAATATAACAAGATTAAATAAGAAAGTTAAAGATTTCCATACCTTGATTCTTCCATAACTAAATACATTGAACCTAAGCATTAAAATGAAACTGTCCCTTGTTTACTCGTGGTATAACCACACACTAAAAGCTTTTATGGCTTGTCCTCAGCCTCATCTCATGGAAAACTCTCTTAGAAATCACATAGAATGAACAACCTTGACAATTAAAATGAATGTAAAAGAAAAACTACACCTCATGATGTGAGGTTCTGAACACCTCAAGATGTGAGGCTCTAATAAGACATTCACCTCGCGTCTCAAAACTTGTCTCAGGTTACAAATGTCCACTTCACATGCCATACAAATAAAACCACAATGGATTTTTGAAGGTTAAATAATTTTTTGTGACTTTACAAATACACTCTAACAAATTGATTTGGTTTCTAATAGATAAAAAGAAAGAAGCGTGGTATATCCAAAACAAGTTTGCTTCTTAAAAATTTTGTTTGGATTTAGCATATGTCTAGTAAATCAACTTGATAACTTAATATTACTCTTGACTTAATTTATATCATTAAGTACATTAAGCCTCTTTAGTAAGATAATTTAATATTACAAATTAAAGCAATAATGATTAAATAACTGATTTTTTCTAAATTCAAAGCCTCCTTTCTAGCAATCTGTCTGTCTCTCTCATAATCCTGTTTACTAAATATGAATGAGGCTAAATAATATGCCAATGTATTAGTTTAGAAAATTTAAGTTGGTTTTTTAGCAAGCAGTCTGATAATTAAAATAGGAATCAGGCACAAGTTTCTATTTCCTTAATACTTAACTTAAAGTTATCTTAAATTTTACAAATTCCCATTCAATTAAATCTTAAGGTACTAAGTTTTTCTATAAAGTTTCCTTATTTTTCTCTCTGTTAAATGTCGTTTCCCTGCACACTTAACATTGTTGTATTGAAGGTGATTAGTTTTTTTCCAAATACTTCTCCGTTATTATTTGTTAAAATTTGTTTTCCATATTGGAGTTGGTGGAATAGCAATGAATCTCACCAAAGCATTGTTCCACATGATTTACTACTGTTCCATTTTTACATGTATTTCAACCTTATAACATATATAATGCAGCTCTAAGAAATGCTTATGGAGGGATTACCAATTTAGAAATTAACAATGCATTTAAACAACCAATGAACGGAAAAGAAAAAAGAGGTTTGCAACATAGTTTTTATATCCAGAAGTACCTAACAAAAGCTTGCCTTAAAATTAAAAAGAACTAAAATATACCAGAACAGCAAGATCATATATGTTGATCATAGCCATTAATCTTGCTTCTCTGGAAAAGCTGCCTTTTGCATCTACAAGATACACCTGTAAAAGAGAAGCACCAAGATAAGAACAATGATAACACGTCTACTATTGTTGAACTGTAAGATAAAAAGGAAAAGCGAAATATAATAATGAGAAACATGAGAAAACCCTGCAACGCCTGTAGTCCACTAGTATTCAGGAAATAATTTAGCTACCACATGGTAATTTATGACCTGTAATATACAAAGAACTTTCTTTAATGACAAGAAGTGCAGACTTTACCCACTAAAACAAGGTCATATAAGAAAAGAACAAGGTCACCCACTAAAACCTACTACATCACTAAAAGAGAAATCTTTTTTTTTTTTTTTTAAAAGAAAGAAAAGATGGGAAAAGAAAAGCTGCAGATGTATCTATGTTTCAAAGATTGTGATAATAATATGCACAGTATATCGACATGTAATGTTGTTCGGATACAAACAGGAGTTTAGCATACAGAAAATACTAAGAGAACAAGATGTAGTTAATTGATGGCAACTAACAAAGAATGTAACATGCAACCTGAAATACAAATAGAAGAAAACCACTATTAATACTACAGAGGATTGCATTGGTTTTAAACATGATCAATAGGACTTCAGATGTAAAAATCATTTATACCATAGGAATCAGACTTTTTAGCAAAACCAAAGTATTGCTTAGAATTTTCTGAAAGGTAAACACTAAATATGCATAGGTATGCCCATTTTGCCACTCAGCTATCAGCTCATCAAAAGATATATGATCACGAATTCAGCTGAAAAGAAATATTTCTTTTTCCTATCAAGGTGTTTATTTACTTGCAAAATGCATGAAATCATAAAAAGAATAGAAAGACAAAGGAAAACCAAAGAAAACCTGCATATAATAATGTATGATTGAAACATATATTAACTGGAAGAAGGGAATACTTACTATGTGACCAAACTTGTCCTAAAATGAAGCCTGGAAACCTGTTCCTTTACTTTGTGTTTTCATCTCATTCAGCATGAATTCATTGATGAGCTACCAGCGCTCTTTTTACTGTCTCCAGGTCCTTAATGAAAAACAACAGATGGTGAAGTATCCTACAAACTATCAATGAAATCTTAGTAAGTACAAACTCATGAATACATGCAACCTCAAGCAAGAATACCCTAATCAGGGGCTGACTTACCATATGCCTAGTGGGGCATTTGTCTCCACTGAATTTTTTTTTAAAAATCCCCTTGGCAATTAAGTTGATTTTGAGGGGGTAGCTGCTTGTTAGAGGCCCTAAACCTTTAGGACTAAACATGTGGCTTAAGGAGTGAAGGTTTAAGACTTTATTGAGGAATGGTGGAGGAGCCTTGAGATAAGAGGTACTACTTTCAGAAAAATTGAAAGCCCTTAGAAGGTCAACTAAGAACCTCGAACAAAAATTCCTTTGGGAAAGTTGAGGACAAAAGTAGGTTTGAAGAGTAAAAGTCTGGGATGACTTAGAAGTGCTGGAAACCTCTTCGTCGAGAGGAGTTAAAGCTTTCAGACATCAAAAGGAGCTTCAAAAGGCCATGTTTGATGGAAGATGAAGTGTCCAGGAGATGTAGTCAAGGAGATCTGGTTGAAGGAAGGAGATAGCATATAGGTTTCTTCCACATAATAGCAAATTCTCATAGGAGAGGGAACCATATCACCAAGATGAAGATAAATGAGGTCTGGGTTTCAAAACTCTGTTGTCGAATACAAGGGAATGGAGAGCAAACCTAGATGGTCTGACCTTTCAGAGAATTACTAAGGATGAAGCTACAAGATTGGAAATCCCCTTCACAATTGACGAAGTGTTCATAGCCCTAAGCAACCTAAATGGTGATAAGGCTCCAAGTCCGGATGGTTTCACGCTTGCTTTATGACAATTTAGTTGAGAAATAGTTACAATGACATAATGAGGATGTTCAAGGAGTTCTTTGAATCTAGAAAGTTTGTGAAGAACCTTAACACCACATTTATGGTGCTTGTACCGAAAAAGGGGGAGCTGAGGACTTCAAGGACTTTAGGCTAATAAGCCTGGTGGGAAGTTTATATAAGTTATTAGCTGGAGGTCCTGGTAAATGCATCAAAAGGGTAATGTAATCAAGGCTAAATAAAGCCCAAAATGCCTTTGTCAAGGAAGGTGGACTCTGCGGATGCCCATCTCGATGGGCGAATGAAGTAATAGATACTGTTGAGAATCATAGGATACTCTATAATTTCCTTTGATTTATTCCTTCCTTTGTACACACATCTCGTCCTTCCTTTTTGTACTTGATTTGTTTTTATTCTTCAATGTATGTAAGTAGGTAGGTCTTGCATCGTTTACTCATCCATTCAATAAAGAAAACATCATTTTCTTATATTTTCACATGGTAGTCAGAGTCGTGAAGGCTCAAATAGGTTTGCTACAGCCTAAACCGCAACCCATCTAGAGGTTGTATCACACTCTAGCCACCCCACCCTCATCTCTGGAATCCTCCGTTGTTGTCCGATTACCTCGGCTATCAGAAAATTCTCCAGCTAATTTTCTCCACGACATTGTTTCTAACCAAGAACCCACTGAATTGCCTCATCCGGGATCTAATCTAATCGGAGGAAAATCTCCAAAGATAAGATAATCCACTGAGCCCACATGCGTGTTTTCCTCTCCACAGCGCCTCCACGCACCGGGGCTCGTGACGCTTCCGGCCGCCCTTCCTCCCAAAGCTGGTTGTCCCTTCCTTGCTACCCTCCCAGCCTCTGGTTTCCATCTTCGAGGCCAAGATTCAAGACTTTTCCCTATTTTCTCCAATAGCATGAAACCCTAGATTTCGCAGATCTGCACAACTGCATCATAAAGGATTCATTCTCTATTTTTCCCAAGCCTCGCTGACTATCCACAAGCCGCCTTTCACCTTCCCTTGTACTAAGATTTTTTTCGTTCTATATTTGATCTTAATGAGATTTTGTTTATTTTTCCACTTACGGGATTGACAAAGCTCCGAGCTTTTCTTTGTTTATGTTTGGAACTCCCATGATAACTGTCAATCGACTCAAGGGCAATGATAACTATCAGTCCTAGGCCAATTATGTTGCATTATGGTTTATTGGAAATGGTGTTGAAGACCATCTGACCTCTATGGAGTCTAGTGTTGCTATAGATAAACGCCCCGTGCGAAAATACGCCGCTTTACCTTCTATAAACATTCTTCAACAGTCCATAGCCCAAAAAACTCGACAATCTTGGGGATTATCAGACATGTCAGCCCCTTTGGACCCAAGCAAAGAATTTATATACCAATGATGTTCAATGCCTCTACCGTGTCATCTCCTCTCAAGTGATAGTCCGAGAGTGCCTTGCAAGAAATTCATCCTTTGTTGGCGCCATCAACCATTGAAAATGAGCCCTTATTTGTCTTGCCCAAAGTCACTGATGTCAAGACCTATTTGTCCAACATGGATCAAATTCATGATCCTTACCTATTAATCGGCAATGCAGTTTGCCAACACCGAATAGATCCTCAACGCTCCGCTATCCCAACATTTGATGACATTTTTGCTTGATTACTACGTCATTCATCCACTACGACTCGGTCTTGGCACTCTGAGGTTTCCAATGAGACTTCGGTGATGCTTGCTCTATCTCACCCTCGTGGTGATTCCTGGAGTATTCGTGGTGGCCACCGAGGCAAAGATCAATGACCTTATTGTACCTACTATAATAGACCGTGTCACATTCGAGATTGGTGTTATCAGTTACATGGTCGTCCACCTCGCACTACTCATGTAGCCTAATCTTCTGAACCGCCTCCTCCTCCCACTATGGATCAGCCTCCGCCTCCATTTCAGGGAGTGACTCTTATGCCTGGTGAATATGAGGAGTTTCTTCGCCTCACTCATGCCGCCAAATCCTGTTCCATCGCTCTATTGCCTAGACCGGCAACGCCTCGCCATCTTACACACTCTCGGGTCCACGATTCTCATTCCATGCATTTGATCATCCCCGTCTAGAAATAAGGATCTTTTCTCTTCCCTTACTATCACTTCACCCTTACTTATGATTACTTTGGCTAATGGACTCAAAACCATACAAATGAATCTATCAAGATGTCCCTCCTGCCTTTACTCTTGTACTCTATTCTCTATGTCCTTGGTTCTCTATTTTAATCTTATCTCTATCAAATTAATCCATGACCATAATTGTTCGATACTTTTCTACACTTCTATCACCTTGCAGATCTGAGTAATGGAGGACGATTGGCATAGCATGGAGTCTCAAGGCCTTATCATCTCGCCACTCCCATCTTCCATCGTCTGCAATTCAATAGATGAACCTCTTCTCATCCACCGTTGTCTCGGTCATCCAAACATTTCCAAGCTTCGGAAGATGGTTTCTCGCTTTTCCAGATTATATTCACTAGAGTGTGAGTCATGTTAGCTTGGAAAACATACTCGTGTTTCATTCCCTAAACGCTAGGAGTCTCGCATCAAGTCCTTTCGGTACCTTGTCCACACTGACGTTTTCCTCATTCTAAATCGTATCCTCGCTTTAGGTTTCCTAGATTTTGTTACATTTATTACGATTTTCTCGCCAGACATGGTTATTTTTAATGAAGAGAGAGTCGAACAAAGCTTATTTCCAATATTCCAAAAAATTCTTGCCGAGATTCACAATCAATTTCATAATTTCTATTCGCATTCACGCAATGATAATGCCTTGGAATACCTCTCTACCCTTTCTCGCTTTATTCTCCAATCAGGATCTTCACGCCTTCTTCTCTGCTACACTCCACAACAAAATGGGGTGGCGTGGGAATCTCGCCACTTAGTTGAGATTGTTCGCACTCTTCTCCCCCAACATACAATTCCTCAACATTTTTAGGGGGATGCTATCCTAACCGTCTACTATTTTATCAATCGTGATGTTCTCTGCCCTAGGTATCGTGTTCCTCATTCCTTCTTCTTCCATAACCTCTTTGCTCCCCCATGTATTTTCGGATGCACTTGTTTTGTCCACATACTCACTCTTGGCCAAGAAAAACTTTCTGCTAAGGTCATGAAGTGCATCTTCCTTGGTTATTACCGCCTTCAACGCAGCTACTATTGCTACTCTCCCGATACACATCGATACTTCGTTTCCACCGATGTCACCTTTTTTTAACATTCTTCTATCTTCTCTACCCCACCGCCTTCCAGTCCTGAAGTTTTATCTCTACCTCTCAGCTTTCCCATTCCGGCCTTATCATCCGAGTCCCTAGCTACTCCACCTTGATCGTTACAGGTTTATACTCGTCGTCCGTGTACCGACATCAAGCCTCCGATGACTCATCTCCTATGGCGGCCTCCTCCACGACGCCGGTCTTGTCGTCTCTCGCTGATCCTCCCATCCCCATTCGGAAAGGTACTCGTTCCTCTCGTAATCCCCATCCTATTTATACTTTCCCCGTCTTTTATCATCGCTTTCTTCTACCATGTTTTGTTTATTTCACCTTGTCTTTGTTTTCTTTCCTAACACTGCATAAGAGCTCTCCATCCGGGTCGGAACATGCAAATGGTTGAAGAAATGGTTGTTTTGCATTCTACTGGCACATGGGACTTAGTCCCCTTACCTACTGGCAAGTCCCCTGTTGGTTGTCGTTGGGTTTATATCATAAGATTGGCCCAGATTGATGACGGTGATCGTCTTAAGGCTCGTTTGGGTGCCAAGGGGCATACTCAGATATATGACTTCGATTACTATGACACTTTCTCCCTTGTTGCTAAGATGACTTCCGTTCGTCTTCTCTTATCTATGGCTGCTATAAGCTCTTGGCCCCTATATCAGTTGGACATCAAGAATGCATTTCTCCATGGCAAGCTCATCGAGGAGGTATATATGGAGCAACCGCCTAGATTTGTTGCTTAGGGGGAGTTTGGTTTGGTATGTAGGCTGTGTCGTTCCTTATATGGCCTAAAATAGTCCCGCCATACATGGTTTCAAGTATTTTTAGCCTGCGGGTACAAGAGTTCGGTATGACTCAAGTACACTTTACCACTCTATCTTATCATCATACATCAATGTGGATGCTGCATCTATCTCGATTGTTTATGTGGACGATATTGTTATAACAAGCAAAGGATCGTGATGGTATTCAAAACTTAAACAACATCTCTTAACTACTCTCGCACAAAAGACTTAGGGAAACTAAAGTACTTCGATCGAGATAGCCCGCCTAATTTCAGTGATGCATGCTCAGAGAAAGATAATCTTGATATATTGAGGAAATCGTGCTAGGTCAGAACCAGACACTCCTATGATTGAAATGCTGCTTAGTCAGACAAGGAGCCCCTGCGGCATTTAGATCCTTTATGAGATATCCATTTACTAGTTGGAAGTACTAAACTACCTCACCATCACCCGACCAAACATTTCCCATTTCCCCGTGGAGTGCTAGTCGGGCCCCGTAATCACCATATGATAGTCATTGGGATGTTGTGATTCAGATCTCGTTATATCAAAGAGTTCAACCCGGGCCAGTGGGGTGTTACATACTTAAACAGATCACACCTGCATTGTTGACACAGATGCGTGACCGCGGTGCTTGCCTCAGACAAACACTCTACCGTGAGATTGCGATTTATTAGAGGCAACTTAATATCTATAGAAAAGCAAGAACTGGATAGTAGTCGCCCAGCGCCAACCCAGTATCGAAAGCGATTTGGCAACTTTAACTTATATGACTCAAACAACTTTCAGAGCTAAGATTTGGGAAGGATGGCTAAATGATGCTTCATGCAACAAACTGCTACTCTACACATCGCTTTCCAACTCACCTCTCAGCCGGTAGTCCAAATATATCAGTAGTGGGAACCCGACCGTCACTTCATTCGAGAAGATTGTCTCAGGATGCATGACTATTAGCTCACTAACTCGGGAAAGTGATCAACTAGCGCATATTTTCACTAAGTTCTCCGAGGTCCAAGGATCTATCTATTGCAATGTTTGGTGAATATAACATATATGCTCCACCTCGAGGGAGTGTTGAGAATCATAGGATATTCTAATCCTCCGATTTATTCCCTTCCTCTTTCTTGTACAATATTTGTCCTTCCTTTCGTATTTGATTTAGGTTTCCCCTTTTGTTCTTCCCGTGTATATAAGTAGGAAATCCATTATCCTGATTTATCCATTCTAAAGAAAACATCATTTTCACATCTTTCATGTATATTATGCTTAAAAGGAAGGAAAAGTGGTAAGAGAAGTAAGCTAGATATAGAAAAGGCCTATGATCAAATCAACTGAACTTGCATTCTAGCATGATTCAAAAATGGGGTTAAGAGCTATGGGTCAACTGGATCGTGATTTATAACACAACTTTAGTGATACGATTAATATGATCTGTGTGTTTCCTTAATGTGCACTGTGAGGATCGGTGCAAGTGTGGGATCCAATATCCCTATATCTCGCTGGTTATTGGCTGGAAGCCTTTCCACCCTTATAGACAAGGTCGCTTTAGGGTTTTTCAGTTTTAATCTAGTGGTCAGGTGAAGAGATGTTGATTACCCACCAATTGTCTGCGGACGACACCCTAGTGTTTTGCAACAACTCAAGGGAGCAGTTAGCCCATCTTAGTTGGATTCAGATGGTTTAAAGCCATCTCTTATCGAAATCAACTTGGAAAAACTCATAATCCTACCAAGTAGGATGTGGAGAATTTAGTTTTACATTGAGCTGGGGTGCAAAATAGGGAATTTGCCTACCACTTACCTTGGCCTCCCCCTAGGAATGAGGCGAATTAATCTGTAAAAAGGGATGGTGGAGAAAAGGTTCAGAAAAGTTAACTTGGTAAAGAGGCAATATATCTCCAAAGGGGAAGTGATTAACCCCGATTAAGAGCACACTCTCTAATCCGCTAACTACACAATGTCACTTTTCTGATCCCAAAGGGGTAAAGTCCATATTGAGAAAATTGCCGGATTTTTATGGGTGTGTAACTGATAGAAAATTCACTTAGTAACCGAGGAACAAGATCAGTGTATGAGGCTGGCATCAGTCTAGAGATTTTGGAACAAATCCTGCTTCGGTAAGTAGAATTGAGGCTGGCTATAGGACAACTCTTGAAGGAATTTATAAAATAAAATATGGGCTAGAAGAAGGCGGTGGTTCTTGGTGGAGCCAAGGGGGAGTTTTAGGGTGGGCTTCTGGAAGGATATTAGGAGAGAAGCCCAACAAATGAAACAAGACTGCAAGCTCATGTTGGGCAGGATGACGATTAGATTTTAGGAAGATGGGCTGCAGGAGGAGAAGCCACGCGGTGTTTTATCAACTTTAGGCGTACAGTGGGTCTCAAAAGGGCTAAGGTGGGGAAGTCCGGGAGACTAGAGGGTGAAGGTGGAAGGAATATGGGATTGACCAAACCTTTCAATGACTGGAGATGGATGAAAACTCGAGACCGATCACCCTAACTCGCAGTAGAAATCCAGCCAAGGGAGAAGGACACGATCTTCCGATTAGCAGACAAGAAAGGCCAATACACAATCAAAGCCAACTATAGGAATTTGGAAGGTGTTCATACTAGTATTATTTCGACATGCCTTATTTGGAACAATTGTATCCCCTCCAAAGTAAGTGTGTTCACCTGGGAAGTTTGGTTGGGCAAGGTCCTAACGACAGATCAATCCAAAGAAAGGGGGCTCGCTTGCAAGTAGGCCAGCCTATGCAAAAGAGGAGGAGAAAATATAGACCACCAACCGTCGCACTACCCCATCCGGAGCTTTTGGCTACTCCCATCTCACACATTGGATTAGGTATGCTCATTCCTAATAAAAGACTTAATGGTAAGATAGACAACCTTTCCTATAAGGAAGAAAGCAAAAAATATGTGGAAGACAACTCTCTCTAGTCTTCTTTGGGCAATTTGGAAGGAAAGAAATAGGGTGGTTTTTGATAATGTAAACTTCTCAACGGATAGGTTGAAACTCTTCTTTATAACATCCCTATTTCTCGTGCCTTATCTATGAGGGGAGTACTGCTAACTTATTAATGTGTTTCTCTAGTTTTCTACCTTTGTTTGTTTTCTCGTATACAACTCGTTTACCTGTGGCTTACCCTGTTTTGTTAATATATTCTCTAGCTTAATTATCAAAAAAAAAAAAAAAATTGATTTTGAACCCAGTCCTGTCTTTGCCCCAATAAAATTCTATATGATTAAACCATTGAGTTAAGATCTCTAATATTACTTAAGTTTACTCCTCATTGATCTTGGAATCCTAGGTCCCCATTGTCTCATAGCCTTCGTAGAGTAATTTCAACCAATGTTCACTATCACAATTTAAGGATTGAATAACCAAATAAATAGAAGATGTACCAAGTGAACAAAAAGAACACTTTGTTTCAAATGTTATGGCGAAGCACAATAATTGCCTGTACACAGCTTGGGAATTTGTTTGAGTTCATTCTACTCCAATCTGTTGCCTGCGATACTGCGCTTTTCTCTGTCATTAGCTTCCTTATTTCTTTCTTTATAGATTCTCAGAGTGCTTATATTTGAAATTTTTTGCCAGAAGACTGGAGAGCATAATTTATTACTTTAAAAGTTCTCTGATTAAATTCTGATTCATTCATAATAGCTTTGTAGCTACCCCTGAGGTTTCAAGTGGTAAAGAGATGAGATGGGTTTATGGGAGGTTCCAAACTAAAATATTTACTCATCAAAGAAAAAGGTAACACATCTAAAATGCCTTGTCATAATCTTATTCACTACATCTTTATATTTCATTTCCTTCTATTTTTGATTCCCTCTATTTCATTCAATCTCCTCAAAAGCTAGCTTACAATGGTTTAACCTCAAATCTGAGCTGTTATGATGTGTTTGGAATACTTAGAATAGAGAATCTCATTCATTAATGTGTTTGGATCATTTTTTTAAAATGGGTATAGGAATAAAAATTCATTGTTATGAGATCAAATCCTCTCTTATTAGGGTTTTTGATTTCTCTCCACTACATGCTCTATTCATATCTTAAAAGGCAGAAGGCATACCCAAGGTACAAAAGTCTCCTAAAACTTAGTTGTTAGGCGCAACTCAAGGTGCATGCTTGAGTGATGCAAAAGATGACCTATGATATTAATTTTACTAACATTAATTCTAAAATCAATCAAGAACGAAAAATAAGATTTCAAACATTTAAAAGAAGGATTCAACAAAAGGTACGAAATTATATAAATTTCAATATTCAATTAGAAATTTGAAGAATAAAAAGTCTTGAAAATGAAAGTAGATTAGACATATGATGCTATTATGATTCACCCATTATCACTCTATTTCCATTCCTATTCCGACATGACATGAGCTGATTCAGATTCAAAACATAAGTGATTGGGAGGTTAGCTTTGGCTTGAATATTCACATGAATGCAAACAAATTGGTTACATACAAAATTTGTTCCAACTAGATGATAATAAGAATTGGTTGAACTAATGATACTAGTATCAACTTGCTAAAATTTCAAATAATTATGATTAAATTGAAATGTTGGGTGTGTTTGGAACGCAATTTTAATCAAACCCAACTCTTGATAAATTCTTATATTGAAACATACATCTAAAATTCCAAAAAGATGAGATACCACCCATAGAATGTAGACAGATTAAAACTACTCCAATTTCATTGCAACTGACTTGTTCAACCAATAGGAATGCAAAGAATCATACTAGCCACTCATAATAATAAGAAAGACTCAGTATATATATATATATATATATATAAATGAGTATGGGAAAGAGAAAAGAAAAGACAGAGAGAGAGAGAGAGAGAGAGAGAGAGAGAGAGAGAGGAGACCTGAAAGAGGCGGACAACACGATCTTCATCTTGCTGAAACTCATCTTGTTGTTGCTGGGCAAGTGCAGAGGGGAAAGCAGTAGTGAAACTGGGAAAGGAAGAAATAACGGCATACTTAAACAATATGGTTTCTCTTCTTGTAGCAAGGCTTCTCCTCGACGTCGATATTGATGAAGAAGAAGAAGAAAACGGGGGTGATTCCTTGGTCGGAACCTGAGAGGGGATGGATTGTAGACAACCCAACACCACCATTATCTCCGTCAATCCCCAGAATGGATAAAATTGGCCCTTCACCTCCTCTTCCCTCCTAAGATTCTTCAATCTGATTCCCATCCTCTCGTTACAACTCTTTCCCAACCGCTCAGCTTTGGACCTACGAGGACAGGGATGATGTTGAACAATAACAGTGAACACAAAACCTGCTAACGAGCCTTGGCTGGGCCCAACTTTTCGAAAGCAATTGAAGTATAAATGGCCTGCATGTTCATTTTTAGCCCGGCATAACTCTTTTTTGGGGAACTGAATTACTTAATATCTTAATATAATAAACACATTAATTTTCTTATGAACTTCAAACTTCCTAATACGATTTCTATGATAACGGTGGCGTTTGTTTGTTTTTTACACTTAATGCTAAATTGAGTTTTTGTTCTAATTTGTTTTTTGTTTTTGTTTTTTTTTTTTTTGTGATTTCATTGTTGCAGTGTGTACGCCATTGTCTTATTGCGACGAGTAGTTATTTCGTCTTGATACGATATTTTATTTTTCGTCATCTTGTTGCGTCATTTATTTGTGCATGAGCAATTTAGACGGGCAGTGCTGTATTCGACGTATAAATAGAATAAATCAAATCACATACATCACACATGTCATGTAATCTGAAATATGATTCTAGCTTACTATGACTATCAAATGTGTGTTTTGAGACAATCTGCTATGCTAATAACCTATATGTTATTTCTCATCCCTATGATTTTTAGCAAAGTTGATTTTAAGTGCTTTCATCATCGACGTATTCCCATTAATCAATAATAAAATTATTATTTTTTCAAAAAAGAAAAAAAGAGTTTTTGATAATAATAAGTGTTTAACTTCTTTTTTCTAATACTTTATTTATATTAAATATTAAGTTTTTTTTTTTTTTTATAAACTAAAAATCGCTTAATATCTTAACGTGATAAAAGGCAATCTTGATGCTCAACTCAAGATAGATAAAAGTGGGTGATGAGTTTATCAGAGATCCCATCTTAGAATCGTTAAAAGAACAAAATACTATAATGATGTAAAGGAAAAAGAATAGTTGTATAAAAAAGTATAAAAAGATAGTTTAGTCATATTTATGTGTATGATGATAATTTAACTTTATCATTATTATGATGAAATTAATTTTTTTATAATAAGTTTTTATGAATTTTTAAATATTTATAAAAATAAAAAATAAATATGATAAATAAATTTTAAGTTATTTTTTAAAATAAACAAGAAAAAATTATTCTCTTAAAATTATATATATAATCTAAGAAAATGAACATTTTATCCATATTTTGAGAAAAAAATTAAAATAAAAATAATTTTATTCATCTACCAATGAAGAAAAGAGAAATCAATTTTTTTAAAATTTTATCTAAATTTTGTGAAAATAAAAATTTAAAAATTACACATGTTTTTATTTAATTAGAATAAAAACTAATCATAAGAGTTTCACTAATCAAGAATATAGATTTTCTAGATATTTATTCTAAGATTTTAGGTAATCTAGGTTTTTTATAGAGAAAATATTTGAAGGTTGTTTATTCAACCAAAATTTCAAAAAATCAATAAGCCATGAAAGGTCAAAAAAATCTAATGGCCATTATGATCACTTGTCTTTTGCGGGAAACAAAGATGTGTATGTCACCACAATAAGTGTGTTTATGTCAATGGATTCTAATTACCTAACTATGTTTTTATTCCAATACAAAGTGTATTATAAATCCCAAAATATTAGACCAATCATGTATACAGGTAAATCATAAATAATCATGCTTTTACCTATTTAGGAAAAAAGATATAGAGTTCGAAAGTATGTTGGGATCCTTCTTCGAGCATCATGTCGGCAACCAAAGACATATTTAAAAATTTTTATCCCACCAAGGAATCAACCATGGATATTCAAAATCAAGATCATAAATATGACAAGGAAATAAGAAGATAATGAGATGAACATTATATCTCTTGTAGCGATGCCTCATTTGGGGTAGAGATGTAGCCAACCGTAGTGCCTCGAGCTGAGCGCACCTCGAACGGTGATCCACATGAAGTAGAGGCAAGGAAACCATCGGGGAAGTGATCTCGACCTCCAACCAAGTGATAGCAAGGTTGGATCTAAGAGATAAGGAAGAGGAGATGAAGAGAAACAATTTTCTTCACACTCTTGGAGAAAACTTGTTCTCCTTCACACAAGTTGGGAGAAACTCTTTTCTCACCAACCAAACACAAGAGAGAGAGATGGAGAACACTTATCCTTCTTCCAATCTTCAACAAAACCCGATTGCTAGTCAACAATGGAGAGAGAACTATTCTTTTCCTCTTCCAAAACGTTTTTCAATAATGGTGATTGTCACCGCCAATCTACCAAAACGACTGGCTTATTTGTGGACTTAGGTGCTCGACATACCAAAACGAATTTGGTATGTTTCCATGTTAGATGAGAGTCTTGCTTCTCCAATATGGAGAATTACCAAAACTATGGAGAGAGAGGGAATGATTGATGGATTTTGATGAGAAAGTTTCCTTTCACTTCCTATCAACCTTCTTAACTGTCCTTTCTTCACCCTCTTGCTATCTAAACAGGCTCGGGTGGAGAAAATGCCAAACTACCCTTCACTAAGGGTTGGGCTGGCCTTGTGCATCTCATGCACATGGGTTTGCTCCTCATGGGCCTTAAGCCCATTAACACCTCAAGCTCTCTAAGATCATGTTTGGATCACATCTAAAGCATGTCCCTCAACTTGAATCAAATTCAAATCACTTTATTCCAGCCTCACACTTCTAAGCATGTGACCCATTAGGCTTCCGATTATATTGGTCACTTGGTTCAACACTCGAATCAAGCAAGTCATTAGCAGTATCTAGTAACACATCATGACCCCTAATTAACCAGAGAGTTAATGGTCTGACTACAAATCCTTCCATAGACAACATCCATGTAATTCGTCATTGCACCAACCTATACCCCACTCGGTTTAGAGCATGGACAAAGTGTAGCTCCCATTGTATAGGCTACGCCACATCTCGCTCAAGTGTAAATAGTTTTTGTCTTAGGACTCATTAGTCATTAGTCATGCCACTGAAGACACTCTTCATGGCATATCCACTATGGCCAGGGATTTACGAGGAATGACCCCGACAAGAGGCCATGGGTATACACTCCATCTATCAGGAGTGGTGAATCCTCTGTTGGCTACTCAACTACTTTCGAACACCTCAAGTTGTACCCAATCATCACCCTATGGGTGACCTCTAAGAGCCAACAAGGAATGAAGTTAAAGCACAAGATTAGCATCCAAGATGACCTTGAGTACCTCAAGTCTAAGGATACTTGCACCATTGCTATGATGAGACTATCATCTACATGTAATAGATAATCCATATGATTGTCTCATAGTAGGTCTCCGATGTACTTGACTACTCTTAACAAGCATCCACATGTGTACTTTAATCATCAAGACATCACACTTATGAGATCACCGCTTGATCAACCAAGAAAGACAACATCTTTATACTTCATCCATATCAACAAGGTCCAATCTCGTTGATCCTATGACTAGGAATAATTTAAATACAACATAATACATACGATAAATCTCAAAGATTACGATCACATCATGATTTCCTTCATGTTATGCAATGTATCATGGATTTCATTAATTGATTTAAGATCAAATTCAATTCATATATAAATGAATATCAAAGTAATGAAGTCGGGTTCATTAATTAAAATAAGATATTTAACAAGCAAGTTAAAGGTGATGGCCTAGAGTGCTTTTGGTAACAATATAGTAGAAGCGTACTTGTATCCATTGTCAAATGTACTGGTTAGATCTTCCGAATTCGATACAACCCTATTGACAAGAGTTTCTCTCCTCTACTGATGGGGATGTAGAGAAGAAGAAGAACTCGGGTTCTTTCGTCGTATGAATTGGAGACCATAACCCTAATATTTATACTAATAATGTTTGATTAGATATTTCCAATTTAGTCACTCATCAAATTAGAAATATCCCTAATGTATCCACACATTAATTCCATAACAATTATACCCTTAAGCCAATTACTTAATTCCAATTAGATCACTTTTGTTAGACTTAATTAAAATTGATAGCATGTACATATTTAATATTTGCTACATGTGCCTCAGGAGACAGTAATGATTATTATACTGAAAATTCTAATAATCTCCCACTGGGTCAATATGTAACCTCCACAAACACGTTCACCTAAATGAATTTCAAAATTTGCTATCATACTAGCAGTATATCCAAAACAATCTCAGTCCATCAACTTATATCGACATAGGATCAAAGTTAGCCTTAAGTTATTTTTAATGTAACTAAATCCATCAATAGTGATGTATATTAGAATATATGTCAAAAGTCATAGATCAATCATGGATACGTAGTACAAAATTACATACAACGCGATATCTACGTTTATTTTCAACTCAAGCTCCACTAAATTTTTAAATAGATCACATAATGTATTCATACTGAAACATAAAACTTTATTCCAAAATTTTTATAAATATATTTACAATCGAATGACAATCTACTATATAAACCCACTGTTAAATTATATCATCAACGATATAACACCCATATCAATGGTGTCCTCTGAAAGACTCCAAAGATGGACAAATCACTTCCTTTTGTTTTTTTTCTTACAGATTTTTTTTTTTCCTTTTTGTAGCTTCTTTTTTCTTAAAACCTCCCCATCTTCTTTTTTATTCATATACACTAAATGAAGAATATATTATCGAAACAGTACCATTCAATGGGTTTGCATTAATGTTTTGCGGCTCTATCTATCCCTGTTCAGAGAGTCAGATGAAGAGAGATAGATATGTAGGATAAGGCCCACTGAGCGCGGAACAAAATAATGGATCAATTATTAAACAGTAGCATATCGATCGAAACTAATGATCTGTATTGTATAGAAATACAGAATCTAGAGACAAAAAACTTTGGGAAAAGGCAAGCATGAGTGTAATCTGAAAAACAAAGGGATAAGGCTGTCTTTTAAGTCACTATGCCTTTGTCGGGATATGATTAGACCAGATGGGGATGGCGTGTGATCCCATGGACTCGCCCCATCGATCAAGATGAATATTCACAAAGCAAGCCCTGTCATCCCCAAAGAATTATAGCTTTTGGCTGTGTTAGAAGTATAGCTTTTGGCGATGTTTGTTCTGTTATGTTAAAATCAGAGAAGAAAATTGAAAGAAAAAAATGTTGTTTGGTTATTGTTATGTTTTGTGCTGCAAATACTGATAAATCAAAGAAGAAAATGGACGAAAAAGAGGAATAGAGATTTAAGTGGTTCGACAATGTATCCACATCCACAGGAATTGCGACCGAAACTCCCCTTGCTACGCTTTGCTCGAGCATTTGCCATTTTTCTCCATAAATATAAGCCACACCACATACTATACCAGTTATCCACGAATCTATTTTATTTTATTTTCTTTTGTGACTTAAAATTTTTTTCTTATTTTGTATATTATAAGGATGTAAAAATATTAAAAGATACATATACAGGATTAGGCAAAGAGATGTGATTTTTAAGCATTCTTCGTTTCAAAATCACTTATCTACAC